>VMDO01002944.1:48537-154761 GCA_007922755.1 Pedetes capensis | reverse complement strand
TTTTTCTTTTTTCATTTCATTTCTCTTCTCTTTTCTTTTTCATTTTTTCTTTGACTTTTTGAGACAGGGTCTCCAATGTAGCCCAGGCTTTCCAGGAACTCGAGATCCTCCTGCCTCAGCCTCTTTTTTTTTTTTTTTTTTTTTTCCGGTACTGGGGGTTGAACCCAGGGCCTCACGCCTGCATGCTCTGCAAGTGCTGGACCACTGAGCTGCACCTCAGCCCATTTTTTTTTACTTTTTGAGACAGGGTCTCTCTAAATTACGCAGACTGCCTCTGGTCTTGAACTTGCGATCCTCCCGCCTCCACCTCCTGAGCCGCTGGGATTACAGGCGTGCGCCACCATGCCCGGCCCTGCCTCAGCCTCTTAAGTGGTGGTATTACAGGCGTGCATCACCCGACCTAGCAAACCTTTCCTTCCTCTTTTTTTTTTTTTTTTTTTTAAGCTGGGCCAAGTGGCACACCCCTGTAATCTTAGCGACTCAGGAGGATGGCAGGTTCAAGGCCAGAAGCTGTCTGCACTAATTTAGCGATACCCTGTCTCAAGATAAAACATAAAAAAGGGGCTGGAGGAGCTTAGTGGCAGAGCACTTATAAAGTATGCATGAGGCTCTGGGTTCAGCCCCAATACCAATACCACACAGAAAAAGTTGTTTTTGTTGTATGTCAAGTAAAAAGACCATTGATGGAATGCCTTTTAATATATATGTATATTTTCTTATTTTTAACAGACAGGTAATGGTACATATTTGTGGGATACAGTGTGGCTTTTCAATACACATATACAATGTGTTATGATTAGATTAAGGCAAATGGCATATCCATCACCTCAGACACTTACCATTTCTTTGTGTTGGGAACATTCAAAATGCTCTCCACTAGTTATTTTGAAATTTACAATAAAGTATTGTCAACCATAGTTCCCTGCCTGTGTTATTGCACTTTGGAAGTTATTCTTGCTACCTATCTGTGCTCTTGTACCTGTTACCCATCCTCTCTGTTTCCTTCCACCATTCTCCCTTCCCAGCCTCTAGTGACCACTGTGCTATTTATTCTTTAAGATGAATTTTTGGGGGGCTTTCATAAATGAGAACATCCAGAATTATTTTTCTGTGCCTATTTCATTAGCCACAATATCCTCCAGTCTCATCCATGTTGCTGCAAATGACAGGATTACATTCTTTTCATGGCAAAATAGTATTCCATTGCATAGATATACCACAGTTTATTTATCCATTCATCCTTGTGAATAGTCCTGTAATGAACATGCAAGTGCTGATGGTCCAGATTAAATTTTGACGGAGATTGAATGGGCCTTTGACAAACTGTGTCTGGATGTCAAGGAAATGGGTGGGAGAGTAGATAGAGGCACCAAAGCTTGTTCTTCTTAGTGTCCCTATGGCCTGTGACTTCTGGAAGGGGTCTTTTAGCTTTTTGTCCATGTGACCAAAGTACTGACATAAGCAAGAGGGGATTAGTTTTGGCTCATGGTTACAGAGGCATCAGTCTGTCATGTCAGGGAGGGTGTGTCCAAAACAGAGCATGTTCACCTCATGGAAACCAGGAAGTAGAAAAGAGGGAAAAGAGGTTGGCCAGGTGCTGTGGCACACCCTGCAATCCTAGCTACTATGAAGGCTGAGGAAGGAAGACTGTGAGTTCAAGACCAGAGGCAACCTGTGTAACTTCATGAGACCATATCTCAAGATTTAAAAGGGGGTGTGCAGCTCTGGTACACTACTTGCCTAGCATGTGTGAAGCCCTGGGTTCAACACTAGTACTGAAAAAAAAATTTAAAGGGAATACAAAAACCAGGTACAGTGGCACATGCCTGTAATCCCAATAACTGGAAGCAGGAGGCTTGTGAGTTGGAACCTAAAGGCAGCCTTTGTAACTCAACAAGACCAATGGTGGAGCATTTGCAGTGTATATGTGAAGCCTTGGGTTAAACCCCCAAATACTGCAAATAAATAAATAAATGAATTAAATTAAAGGGAATACAAGAAGGGCAAGATGTAGCCTCCTAGGACATATCCCCACTGACCTACTTCCTCCAAGTAGGTCCCACCTCCTACTTTTCACTGCCGCCCAACAATGCCACCATATTATGAACCCACCATGAGATTAACCCATTCATTAGGTCAGAGCCCTTAGGATCTGATCATCTCTGGAAAGGTCCTCACAGGCACACCCAGAGGTGGGCTTCACTACTCTTCTAGACGCATCTCAATCCAGCCAACCTGACAATGAAAATTAACGATGGCGGGGTGGATGGAGGGCTGTCTCTGCTTGGTGCTCCTCTGTGTGCCCTGAGCCCTACCCTGGGGGCGTGGTGGGATTGGGAGAGTGGCAAGTCCCCCATCACTGGCTTCAGGGCTCCCACCATGCAGGACAGCCTGTTGGGACTCACGGGTGGCCCACAAGTGGCCCCTCCCTGGGAGTCCTGTGTCTTCGGTGAGGTGGTGAGGTGGGAGCAGGCAAAGCCAGGGCCCTGACTGGGGTGCTTTGGACAGCGTCCAGATGGCACCCATGATCCAGAGCTCACTGAGGGAGATGCCAGCCACCCTCGCATCTCCTTGGTGTCACATACTGGTGCCCAAGTTACCCCTGTGGAGAGAAGGGGCCCTGAGCAGGGGCTCAGGCCAGGGCACTCAGAGACAGAATGGTCCCAACAATGGGACAGGGTTTCGGTGGGAGACCAGGGCCCTGGGCATGGTCAGGGGAGAGATTTTCCCTGAAACTGTCACCCTCTGTGCCCCTTGGTGCCCTGGTACTTGTGTCTGGGCTGGTCTTCTGCACACTCTCTGCCACCAGGACAAAGCACAGCTCACAGCCCCAGACGAGTGCTGAGCCCTGCCTGCCCGTGTTGCAGGGGGCCTGGGGAGACCTCAACTGCAACCCGAGGGAGCGCCCAAGCCCCAGTGTGGCCTAAGCCTTGAGGAAGTGTTGCTGAAGCTAGAGTGGGAGTAGCTGGGTACCTGGCTCCTGGGCGCACAGTTCAGGAATAGCTTTCACACGGAGGCAGGCAAAAACACAGAAGTTTTATTTAAAGGGATAGAAGGGGGAAAAGCCTCCATAGGATGAAGGAGGGCCCAGGGAATGCGGGGCCAAAGCGGGCAGTTGTCTGGGGGGTTATATGGCCTTTTTCCGTGGGTCATGTTATTTGCATTGACTTGGTTGCTAGGGGTACCTGCGGGCCAGCCCAGTCAGATGGAAGGGGCAGTTATCCCTTTGACCAACAGATTAGCCATTGTTAGACGTGTTGTCTGTTCAAGAATGCTACCTTGGAAAGGAAACTTGGTGATCTCTCACTGACTTAGCTGAAACTCAAGGGCGCAACTGTTGCCTTGTTAATGTTTGCCTTGGTGACCTCCCGTCCCAAGGCCTGGCTTTCTGACTTACACTTTCAGCAGGTCCTGACCAGGCCCCTCGAGCTGCCCACACCCTTCCAGCCCCTTCCAGCCCAGCCCTCTCTACCTCTGGCCTGCCCCCTGGGAAAGTGGGACCACATGGCTGGAGGAGTGTCCTGGAAGGAGACTGAGGCCACCAAAGGGGCTCAAGCTGCCTCCTGCCACAGCCCAGGCCTCGCACCCTTGCAGCCTGTGCTTCTGCTTCCAGCTGCCTTTACACGTACCCTGCTGGTCCCCAGGCTGCAGCCATTCATTCCGGGGATGAAAGCTGGATTCTCACTTTGCAGCCCAGGCGGACACAGACTTGACCCACAGCCCTGGACATAGCCCTGGGATTGGGCCTCAGACTTGCCCCTCACCCTGGGACTGGCCCTAGCTCTACCCATGAGCCTGAGATTGTGCCTCAGACTGCTTGTGAGGCTATGATTCTCTCTGCCCTGCTAATGACCCTGGGACTTACCTCAGCTCTACGAATGACCCCTAGGACTCCCAGATCTTCCCATGACCCTGAGGCTCACCCCCATGTCCACCCATCACCCCGTCCTTATGCACAACCCGGGCATTGTCCCCCAGCCCCACTAATGACCCCAGGCTCCCCAAGATGTCTTTGGCCACCTTCTGCTATGCCCAGAAACAGAGCTGCTGCGGAAGCCCTGCGGCTCCCAGCCCTCAGTTTCCCTGTCTGAAAAATGGAGCCGATAGCGGTGTGCACCTCCCAGGGCTGCTGTGAGCTTCTGTGACACTCTGCAGGTAAAGTTCACATACACAGGGGACATTCTGGGGATGTCCTTCCAGGCCCCTGTGGAGGCCGAGGCTCGCAGGCGTGGGAGGGACCGCAGAGTGGGAAGATGCGCCCCGGGCCCAGTCTTTATTTCTTCAGAGATAGACACACTGCAGAAAACTTGGCCCAGCCCCAGAGGTCCTACGTGTCCCAGAACGTGCGGAAGGACTCCCTGCCAGGTGGTCGTGCCCTGTGCTCAGCCTTGGGGCAGGGAGGGGGAAGGCAGCAGAGATGGAAGGCTCTGACAGTAGCCTCTGTCTCCAGGAGGCCATGGGCCAGCAAGGAGTGCAAGACGCAGCTCATGGGGGACAGGTGGAGACCAGGGCCTGGCTGAGAGCCCTAAGAGTCTGGAGAGGGAGCGAGGAGGGGTGGAGGCTTCTGCAAGGGGAGTGGCAGGAGAGGGTCCCAGAGGATAGGGGTGGGGGTGGATGGGGCAGTTGGTGCCCAGGGCGGGCACGGGGAGAGGTCCTCGCCAGGAGCTGCTTCTGGTGGGGAGAGGGAGTGGACAAGAATTCTAAATGTTGGGGCTGAGATGACGGGGTACCCACCTAAGAAAGCCCCAGAGAGACAAGGGTGCCAAATAGGGGTCCCAGGAGCAGCAGGCCAGAAAGCCAGGCCCCAGCAAGCCCAGGAGAGAGGTTCCTTTCCTCTGGGACTGGGTTCTGCATTGTGCTGGCAATCCAGTCAGTGTAGACGCTGACGTTGATGTAAACGCCTGGCCTCTTGGGCAGGCCGCAGTCGGACCCCCAACTCACCACCCCAGCCTGGATCCAGATGCCACCAATGTCACAGACCAGGGGGCCTCCGGAGTCACCCTGAGAGAAGAAAAGGGGTCCAGAGGTGTGGAAGCTGCCTGGGCTTCTTACACAGGTGGGGAATCGAGGGTCTTCCCCGCAGAGCCTGCCAGCCTGTCTTCAGCATTTCCCTGCCCAGGGCTGGGCAGCAGAGGATCGAGGGACTGGAAATTTGGGGAAGATGGAAAGGGTGGTAGATCTGGGAATGTGGGGTAGGGCTTCTCGGGACAAGCAATGTGGGGGAGATGATCCATTCTCTAAAGAAAATGTAAGCTCTGTTGGGCACGGTGGCACAGACCTGTCATCCCAGCAACTTGGGAGGTGGAGGCAGGAGGATCACGAGTTTGAGGCCAGAGGCAGCCAGTGTAACTTAGGGAGACCCTGACTCAAAATTTAAAAAGTAAAAGAGGGGCTGGGGGTGCAGTTCAGTGGTAGAGTGTTGCAAAGTATGTGCAAGAAACTGGGTTCAACCCTCAAGTACTGAAGAAAGAAAGAAAAAGAAAGAAAGAAAGAAAGAAGAAAGAAAAAAGAAAGAAAGAAAGAAAGAAAGAAAGAAAGAAAGAAAGAAAGAGGGAGGAAAGGAAAGGAAAGGAAAAAGAAAAAGAAAAAAGAAAATATAAATTTCTGCTACAGTTGTGCCTTTCAGAGTTAGGCCTGGGAGAAGCATTTCCAGTTGCTGACATTGTTGTTTTGCTTTATCTAAAACATCTCATTTTTGACGTAAAACAATACAGAGTGTTTGGCAGTCAAGGTGTGTAGGGAACAGGTGAGGAAAGACAGCACCAACCAAGTTTGGAAATGGAACGCTCCCCAGGAAAACAGGGTCAAAGGCTTTGAGTCTTAGTTTTGGGGGAAAGAAAAATGTTCTAGCCTCAAAGGAAAAGCTCTTCAAATACAGAGAGAAAATCATAGTTGTAGAATTGCATGTTTTTGACTTGTTTGTTTTGTGATGCTGGGGATGGAACCCAAGGCCTGTGACTGTCAGGTAAGCTCTGTCACACTGAGCTGCACCCCGGCACCCCAATCCTGCATATGTGATGTTTGAAAGGGAGGTAGGATCTGGGAAAACATCTTCTCTTCTTCCCCCTCCTTCTCCTCCTCCTCCTTCTTTCTTTGTTTTTGCAATACTGGGGGTGCTGAACCCAGG
Source organism: Pedetes capensis (assembly GCA_007922755.1). Classification (NCBI taxonomy): domain Eukaryota; kingdom Metazoa; phylum Chordata; class Mammalia; order Rodentia; family Pedetidae; genus Pedetes; species Pedetes capensis. The sequence goes on along the minus strand of VMDO01002944.1, from coordinate 148,634 downwards.
ACCTTGTACATACTTTATAAATGTTCTACCACTGAGCTGCACCCCAGCCCCTTTTTAATTTTTTATCTTGAGACCTCATCTCACTAAGTCACACAGGCTGCCTCTGGCCTCAATCCTGTGATCCTCCTGCCTCTGCCTTCCAAGTTGCTGGGATTTTTTTTTTCTTTTTGAATTGACATGCATGTGCCGGGGTGTGTGTGTGTGTGTGTGTGTGTGTGTGTGTGTGTGTGTGCAAAAGATGTCCTCTCTCCTTGGAGTTTCCTGAGGGGAAAGAGAGGGGACCACCCTGCTAGCTGGGGGTACCAGGGGTATCTGGGTGTGGCCTGCTCACATGACATGCATCCTTCTGACCCTCCTCAAAGCCAGCACACAGCATGTCATCGAGGATGATGGGCTCCGCGCTGGGGACGGAGTTCTCCTGGTAGAGGGCCTCGCAGGTCTGGGCGTCGATGAGGGGCACCTGCAGCTCCTGCAGGGTGAAGGGTGGCTGGAGGGCTGCAGTGGGGGTGGGGGCAGCAGAGTCAGGGAGGCTGCAGGCATCACCCGCTTCCTGGCCTGGTTGGTCCCCCACACCCACTCGGACTGGCTGACCACAGAGCCATTTCTTCTGCTTTCTGTAAGCAGGGACCTCACTTCTGCACATGAGACCCTGAGAGTTATGCCAGTGCCAGCCCAGAGGAGGACACTGATTTCTCATTTTTTTTTTCTGGGCCTTGGACCTGCAAGGCACATGTTCTGCCCCAGAGCCCCAGTCCCAGCCCCTATGGAGCCTGTGCCCCTTCCTCCCCGAGCCAGGCACACGCAGAGGTGTGGACACCATGGGCCTCGCCCTCCCTCCCAGCACCACACAGCAGCGGATGGGAGGCACCCATGGCGAGGTTGGGGCACCAGGTGAGCCCATACCTGCCTCGGGCCCCTGACTGTGGGCAAGCCACAGGCACCCACAACTCTACTCTTGGCTTTCCAAGGCTCAGGTCAAAAGGGGTTCAGGAGGTAAGGAGCGGGTTGAACTATGTGACCCCCAAATTCATGTCAGAATCTCAGAATGTGACCTTACTTGGACACAGGAGATCTGTAGATGCAATGAGTTAAGATGGAGTCACAATGGATTAGGCTGAGAGGTTCTTAAGAGAGATGGAAGAGGAGACACAGGGAGAAACACACATGTACACACACATTCAGACGTGCATGCGTGCGGCGTACAAACCCTGGGGCAGACACTGGGGTGACTCGCTGAGAGCTGAGGTGGCCAGGAGTCAGCAGGGGCTGGGAGACTGGAGGGTCCCCCTAGAGCCTCCAGAGGGATTGAGGCCCAGACACCACCTTAATTCTGGACTTCCGGCCTCCTGAACTGTGAACAGTGGGTTCTATTGTTTTAAGCCACCCACTTTGTGTTCATTTGTTATGAGCCCCAGGACACTAAAACAAGATGTTTCCGCAAACGTGATGATGACAATGGAAACACAATGTTAGAAATGCCCTACACGTGCCAGGCATCGTGGCACCCACCCGTCATCCCAGTGAGTCAGGAGGCGGAGGCAGGAGGATCGAGAGTTAGAGGCAAGAGGTGTCCTGTGTAACTTAGCGAGACCCTGTCTCAAAAAAAAAAAAAAAAGTAATAAAAAGGGGCTGGGAATGCAGCTCAATGGTAAATCACTTGCCTAGTATGTGCAAGGCCCTGTATTCAACCCTAAGTACTGCCAAAAAAAAAAAAAAAAAAAAAAAAAAGAAAGAAAGGAAGAAAGAAAAAGGAAAGAAGGAAGGAACGAATGCTCTAAATGTATTGCTCCATATAACCCTGGCTTTAACCCCGGCAGGCTGGCCCTCTGGGGATCTCGCTTGCTGGAGGAAGAATCAAGACTGAGCAAGGCTGGAGGCCACTGCCTGCCGAGAATGAGCCCCCGGCAAGTTTGGCCCCTGAGGGCCAGTGTGGCAGAGCCCCTAGCTCGGCAGAACTGATGTCCTGCACCCTCTGTTGGGCCCAGCACTGTCCTTCTGGTTATTGGGCGGGCCTGGCTGTGGAGGGCTGGCACTGAGCCCTTGGAGCTACACTGCAGTGGGCACCTGAGTGGGTCACCATCCGGTGAGTGTGGGCTCCGTGTTAATCCTGCATGTGGGCAGCGGCTGGAGCAGCTGGCCCTCGGCAGGGTGTCAACCTGGCTGCTGCCGAGCCCCCACCCCCGCCTCCAGCTCTGGACACCCTCACCTTGATTTGTGGCAATGTTCCCCCAGCCGGTAACCCAGCACAAGGTGCCAGGATCCGGCGGGTCCCCAGGTTTAGGGAGGCAGACTGGAAGGATGAAGTCACTGAAGGAGACAGACGAGGCCAGATGCACCAAGGCGATGTCGGCTCTGTTGCTGTCAGCCACATAGCTTGGATGCCTGATCACATGATGCACGGCTCGCAGCTCCCCTGGCTCGTCAGCATCAGGGTAGGAGGAGATAGAACCCAGCAGCACCTCGTAAGCAGACAGGGGCTGGTCCCTGGGGGGTGAGGAGGCCAAAGCAGTCTGGTAGGCTGGGCCATGGTCCCATGGGTGGGGACAAAAGGCAATCTTTACTCAGGGTTCCTAATGTCACTGCTGGGATTTTTCTAGAGCTGAGCACATGGGAGAAGCACCAAGCTCTCCCTTTAATTGTCACCATGGACTGCCAAAAGAACCAACAGATCTGTCCTAGAAGAAGTGCAACCAGAGTGCTCCTTGGAAGCAAGGATGCCTAGACTGTGTCTTGCATATTTTGGACATGTAATCAGGAAAAGGACTGGAGAAGGACATCATGTTTGGGAGAGTGGCAGGTCAACAGAAAAAAGGAGACCCTCAACTAGATGGATTGACACAGTGTCTGCAACAATGGGTTTAAATATAAAAAAAGATTGTGTGGCTGGCACAGAATCAGGGAATGTTTTGTTCTGTTGTACACAGGGTCACTACAAATTGGACCTGACTCAACGGCACCTAACAACAACAACAACAATAAAGGTCAGTGTGACCCCAGAAGCCTCCCATCATTTCCTCTGTTTTCAGGTAGAAAATACAACTGGGCAAGTCAAGTCACCTCTCCAAAGGCCACCTGGCTCGTGAATAGCGCATTCAAGGCCTTGGAGTCTCAAGGGATGTTCTGCTGTGGCAAAAACCGGAAAGGTTCTGGAAAAAGAGTTGTTTCCTGGGAGCAGAGCTGAGTCTGGCTCTTCCCCATCCTCCCCCCAGGGGCCACGCTGGATGGTAAGCAAGATGCCAAGAAGGCCCAGCCTGCCTCATCTCCTGCCAACGTGAGCTGCGGCCGTGGTTCCAACAGAGGAATGAGGGTGTCTGGAAGGGGCCCCTGTGAGAGACACTCACTGGCTGAAGCAGTGGGCAGCAGTCAGCACCCAGGCCTTGGTGATCAGAGAGCCTCCACACACATGCTGTCCATACTCCCGCAGGCTGACCTGCCATGGCCACTGGCCCAGCTGTGCGTCCTGCCCCGACACGATGCGGCCCGAGGCCTGGGGACGTCCACACACTGCAAAGGTTCAGTGGAATCCGGTCACATGTGGCCACTCTGCCCTCCCCTAGTGCCAAAGACCACGGTCATCTTTCACACCACAGGGAGCTGCATACCAGCTTAGGCCTGCGGGGTGTGGATGGGGCCCCAATGCTTGGTTCTTCATAGTACCTCCCCCAGTCCAAGGCTGCAAGGAGCTGGGATCACACAGCTCTCTGGAGTTGCCCCCAAGCCTAGGCTCCGCGTCCTGCACTCCCACCTCCCGCGCCCCACACCTTCTCACCTGAATCCAGGTTTAGGTCATCCACAGTCATGGGAGACAGGCTGGGTGGGAGAGTTGGGGGGCTCTCACTCCCCAGAAGGGCTCTGGGAAGGAAAGCGAGCAGGATGGTAGGGAGGGCCAGCTCCATGACGCGCCCACACCCGCACTCCCAGCTGCTCTTGGGGTCAGAGTTCCCACACGTTCCAGGAAGGAGGAAGGAGATCGCAGTTCTGGCGGGGCTCCTGGGCTGGCCCTGGGGTGGGGCTGAGCCTTGACACCTGTTCTCTGGCCTTGGGTGAGGCCTGAGGCCCCCACACTACTCCAGGGCAGAGGGGCCCTGACCTCCCCTCATCCTGCACAGTTTGTCATCCTTGCCACCCCCCTGAGGCCCTGCCCCACCCTCCACAGCACCCATAATATTCACTCTTTAGTGGGGCTGTGTGCAGGTGCACCTGGCCTTACAGCAGCTGCAGGAATGCCCTCACCTGCTCCGCTGCTGTTAGGATCCCACCTCACAGCAGAGGAACTGAGAGTGTGGGGTAGAGGGCCGCAGGGGCAAAGCTAGATAATTCTTTCTTCTGCTGCAGCACCCCTGGGGGGAGGAAGGGGACAGATGGGCCTGAGCTGAGACCCCAGGGGCTGCTGGGATGCAACCCAAGCACAGCCCACTCTGCCCCACCAGCCAGTCCTGTTCCAACGTGGGGCTCTGGGGCCCGGGTCCAGCCAGGACGCCTAGGGCTGGGAGGTGAGCTCAGTTCCAGGGTGAAACAGCCCTAGCAGGAGCCTGGATCCCACCAGGAAAAGCTGAAGTCCTGCTGTCTCTGACCACTTGGAGCAAGCACCTTGCCGTGCATCCAGTGGCCACCAGGGGGCGGCTGTAGGCCTGGCTCGGACTCAGGGTCTCAGAGAGATTGTACAGGTAAAGGCAGCACTGGTCAGTTTGGGCACTGGGCAGGAGAATGCCAAGACCACTCCTGACTCCTGCAGTATTTCCGCATCTCTAAAAGTACCCGCCCTATCAGCTTCCCTCCGCCTACTCTCCAGGGAACCCTCTTCCAGGACAGCATCACCCCTGGGGCACGCTGGCCTTCTGAGTACCCCAAATGCTCACCTGAAACCGAAATCATGCCCTGTGACTACTCTGAAGTTATTGCTTTTGCCTTTACATACCACTGTGGCATCTGATACCATCAGATCTCAGAGGCTAAGGAGGGTTGGACCTGGTTAGTGCTTGGCTGGGAGACCACCTGGGATCACCAGGTGCTATAGGCTTGGGAGAAGGACCCGGCAAGCCACTCCCCACCCCAGCCCCCCAAAAAATCAGCCATTGAAAGCCCTATGAATAGCAGAGAAGCACTAACAACACTGTTTCACCTGTTGTACCTACGGTTGCTATGAGTCGGACACTGACTCACACCTAACAATAACAACAACAACAAACAAATGATTTGCCAGGTGGTGCCACACAACTCTAATCTCAGCCCTTGGGAGGCCAGTGGGAGGACTGATAGGTGTTCAAGGCCAGCCTGTTCTACATAGCCAGTATTAGGATAGCCTGGGCAACACAATAGACTTTGCCTCACACACACACACACAATAAAATAAATAAATAGAGAAATAAAAAATGGTTTATAAGGAGAAATAGGTGCCTATTAGTTTCTCAGTGTTTGAACTCGAACTCTTTTCTTGCCTATTCATTTCCCAAGAGTTCTGTTGTGGGGGCACAAAGATGCGTGCCTCTTGCATCTTTCGGTGGAAAATGTCCCCATACCTCAAACCATAGACCGCTAGCCTTGACCCCTGTTTTATCTGATATTAAAACTTCCTCTTTTGTCCTGTGTGCAATTTTTTCTTTTCTTTTCTTTCTTTCTTTTTTCTTTCTTTCTTTCTTTCTTTCTTTCTTTCTTTTTTTTTTTTTTTATTTGCGGTACTGGGGGTTGAACCCAGGGCCTCACGCTTTCATGCTCTGCAAGTGCTGGACCACTGAGCTGCCCCCCACAGCCCATTTTTTTACTTTTATTTTGAGACAAGGTCTCTCTAAATTACGCAGGCTGACTCTGGTCTCGAACTTGTGATCCTCCTGCTTCCACCTCCCAAGCCACTGGGATTATAGGCATGTGCCACCGCGCCCAACACTCTTTCTTTTTTCTTTTGCAGTACTTGGGAGTTGAGCCCAGGGCCTTGCACATACTTTGCAAGTACTCTACCATTTAGTTGTACCTCCCCCCCCCCAGCCCATTTTCAATTTTTTATTTTGAGTTAGGGTCGCAATAAATTACACAGGCTGCCTCTGACCTAGAACTTGCAATCCTCATGCCTCCACCTCCCTCAGTTGCTGGGATTACAGGTATGTGCCACCGTGGCCAGCTAAATTATCATTATTATTTTTTTTTTTTTTGGTAGTGCTGGTAATTGAACCCAGGGTCCTGTGCATGCTGGGCAAGCAGGCTAACACTGAGCTACATCTCTAGCCCTGTATTTTTAATGCAAAATAAAAAAGAAACATTTAGAAAAAAATTGACAGAAAAATAACACTCTTCACCCATTATGCTTGCACTTACTGGACTTAATACACTGGAAAATACTTGCTGGAATCTTGCAAGATAGCTAAGTATTTCCATTAACCAAAGGATGGACTTTTGTGGTTGCAAAAGAATCTGAAGGTTCATGATCCACAGATACCTGATGGAGCTGATGGCACATTCAGCCTGGTTGAGAATTTCTCTAGTTTGGTCTCAGAAATTGTGCTGGAGACTGCCTAGATGACGAGAGCCAGCATCTGTCCCAGTAAATCTCCTCCGAAGGCATCACGACAGCCCTTGTTGTCCCTATCAGTGAGCTGGTCCTCAGGTCTCACTTGTCTGTATCCCTCTCTGTGCTCACAGGCATCTGTCCCCTACTGCCCGTGGTGCGGGGAGGCAGAGATCTCTGGCCTGGGTTCATGATTCACAGGAAAGACAATGAGCCTTCAAGGTCCTCCTTTTCCAGCGAGCTCATCAATTCCCCTGTGGCAGCCAAGGTGGCAGTAGGAACATGCAAAGCGCAGGGAACACTGCTTCCTCTGCAAGCCTCATGCTGCAGGGCGGATCCTGGCTGTGGACACACCTGGGGCTCGTGGGTCAACACCTGTGTGTGTCCCACCGTCTCAGGGGCTACTGGTGGGAATCCTGTAGGGGACTCGCTCTGGGCCTTTCCCCGACCCTTTATTTTATGCTCATGCTTTTTATTGTGGACTTTTACACTGTACACTGAGGTACAGGACGTCAAGAGCACCCAGCCCCTCTCCCGGCTTTAGCAATGACCAGCACAGATGCAATGCTGCTGGGACATTATCTTCTCAGGGCAACACCCTTTCAGCATTTTGCTCCATGTCTGAGCTTTCTTCTTCACCTTCTCTCACCCACTCATTCTCTGGCTCTGTCCATTTGCTCAGTCAGTCTTTCTGCTACTGTCTTATCGCAGCAGTAATAGTTGAAGTTCCTAAACATGCCCTTGCTTTCTGCTGGTTTCCCATGTGACTCTCACTGGACGCTTGCAACACCTGAGTCTGGTGGAGGGCTGCTGGTTAGAGACTCCCAGAGGTCTGCCGCTCCCTGTATTCCCTGGACTTTCCTTGGAGGTGGTTCCGGACCTTGTAACTGGTGCTTCTGGTGCATGCGGGGCCTCTCCCTGAACGCTTCTTCATCCTTGATGGCACGGTTCTGGTTAGCTCAGCTGACTGAGGACATTCAAACCCAGCACTGTCCCAGGAAGCACTGGGCCTCTCGGAATGTCCCACCCAAGAAGAGTCTCCGCAACTCTGGACAATCATGCCACCCCAGCTCACCCCAACAGTGTGACTTGTGGTGGAGCCACAGAACATCAGCTGGACGTGTGGAGAGGCTGGAGACTGAGTAACTAAGGTCCGCCTTATGGGCACCTCCTGCCTCTTCAACCTGAGCCCGGGAAGAGCCCTGGCACAGAGGCTGTGCAGGCTGCTCTAGTGGGCGGTGCTTCGTGAGAGGAGTCACACTGGCAGAATTAAGCGCTGTCCACTTGCCTCTGCTGGGAGGACCTCTGGAGGCCCAGGCCTGACTGTGCCTTGTGTCCTTTCTCTGCATAGACCTTGATGGGAGCACACTGACTCCTCTGAGTTCTGCGGATGTTCTAGGTAATTGCTGACTCTGGGGGTGTGGGTGTGGATGTCCAACCAACTACGATTTCAGAGCTAGGACTCAAGAGCCAGCCTGGTACGTGGCCTTGCCACAGTTCCAGAAGAAAGAAGAGATGTAGGCTCTCCCATGCTGTTGTGAAGAGCCTACGGCACGGCAGCAGGCAGAGGAGGAGGCTGCGAGCTGTATCCCCCGTCAAACAGGGCCAGCTGTCATTCTGTGTGTGCAGCAAAGCTCCACCTTTCCAGCAGCAGGGGACTCCCTGTAGGCTCCAAATTGGCCACCATGAGGATGTGCTAATGAGCTTTTCTGAGGGCTGCTGGCTGAGGGTGGGGGTCCTGGTCCTGGAGGAAGTCGTGGGTCAGGGGAGGGAAGGCAGTCAGGACCCCTCCACTGGCTTCACTGGCTGTTGGCCCTCTGGAATGCGATGGCTGATCTGTTCCCCAAGGACAGAAGACCAGGGCAGTGTGGTCTCCAACTAGCCCTTGGGCCCAGGGAGGTCCCGCAGGAGGTGGCGGCCAGGGCTCCCACCCCACTGCCCAGCCCCCAGGGGGCGCCGCCCGGGCCTGGAGCCCCAGGAAACAGAGGGGGCGCCAGGCTGCGGGGTGGGGGTAGGCCATGGGTGTACAGGGCGGGATGCTGCTGCTGCTGCTGCTGTTGCTGCTGCTGCTGCTGCCCCCAGTGGGACCCGGGGAGCCGGGTGAGCTCAGGGGCGCCCCTGGCCAGGCTCGGGGGTGATGGGAACGGCAGGCCAGGCCGCGTGGAGGTCCAGTGGAGCTCACCATCTCCCCTCCAACCGGCGTCGAGAGGTGGGAGGGAGCCCTGTGGCAGGTGGTTTCCTGCTCGGTGCACCCACGTCCCCGCGTCGTGTGCTAGGGTCGCCTCATTTTCCCTCTCGTCCGCCTCAGGTCCCATGAACACCACGCTGCTCGCAAGTAACTCTGGGCCCGAGGAGGGGATCTGCGGACGACGCAGGGCGGGTCCCCTCCTCCGTCACCTCCCTCCACCACGGGACCCCAGAACACGGGCGGGTCCCAAGGGGCGCGCGGTCCCGGGGCACCCCTCTCCCCTCTTGCCCCCGCCCCGCCCCATCCTGCCCTCCGGAGCTCAGCCACGCGTCCTTCTGCCCCTCCCAGGGCCCTGTGGCCACCGAGTAGTCAAGCCGCTGATAGTGGGCGGGGCAGACGCGAAGCGAGGCAGCTGGCCGTGGCAGGCGAGTCTGCGCCTGCGCAGGACCCACCGGTGCGGCGGGAGCCTGCTGAGCAGCCTGTGGGTGCTGTCGGCTGCGCACTGCTTCCGAAAGTGAGTACGGGGCCGTGTGGCGGGGGGTAGGGGTGGGGCCAGGGGCCGGGGCGTGGGCCTTGGGCGGGGCCTCGCCTCAGGGATACACGCGCACCAGCTGCCCTGACCTCCCAGTGGGCAGCACACTGAACCTGCACATCTAGGATGTGTCACCAAAACATTCCCGAACTTTTCTTTAATTATATTTTGTTTTTATTTTTGTCTGGGGAGCATTCTCCAGACCGGCTGGAGGACTCCGCCCTGTCCAGGCCCCACACTGGCTCCCACACCTGATCAGTACCTTTTGGGGTGCACATGCGTCCTCCTGCAAGACTGGGCTCCTTTCTCCTGTCCTTGGGACAGCCCTGGACGGTGGCAAGACCACTACAGGTGGCCTCCCTCCTGCTTCTCCCCTTTGGACCCAGAAGCAGGCACTTTAGTGGTGGCCCGTCTGGGCTTCACAGTCTCTCCAGGGGCCCCTGAGTCCGTAAGAAGGGCTTGGTAATCATGCCAAGGTAATGGTCCTGTGTCACCTCAGGGAGGGCCCAGCTGGGCTCAGGTGGCTGCCCTCCTTCCCAGGGCCCTGACTGCTCTCTCCTCTCCTGGCAGGTACAGCAATCCCTATGAGTGGACAGTCTACTTTGGGGAGCTGACTGTAAATCCATCCCGCTGGAACTTGAAGTCTTACTACAAGCGGTACAGAGTAAAGCGCATCATTGTGCACCCTGGAGCCGAGAATCGGCTCCATGACATCGCCCTGCTGAGGCTGGCCTCCCGTGTCACCTACAGCAAGGTCATCCAACCTGTCTGTGTCCTGTCCTCCACCTTCATGTTCCAGCACCGGCCTGACTGCTGGGTGACCGGCTGGGGGTCGCTTCAGGAGAAGCTGAGTGAGGCTGGGGACAGATGGAGCGGGCATGGCGTGGGCAGAGTGCTGTCCTCCTCCCCATTCCAGCCACCCAAGACCAGGCAGCTCCTCCGTGGTCTCTGGGGCACCGCTGACCCCTCTGCCCACTTGCTTACCATTTTCTCCTCGGTATAGAGGGCATTTGGGCATAAAAGAGATATAAAAGGAATCCAAAAGGAAAGAAAAAAATAAAATTACCTTGTTTCCCAAAGGACATGATCTTATATGTAGAAATTGCTAAAGAATCCAAACACACACACAGACCAAAACAAAACAACAACAACAAAAAAGTTAGAACTAATAAGGGGCTGGGGTGTAGCTCAGTTGGTAGAGTGCTGCTCTGCACTCTTGGAGGCCCTGAGTTCAATCCCCAGCACCACAAAAACAGGAGTAGGACAGTCCACTCCCAAAGCAATCCTGAAACAATCAGCCATTGAAAACCCCATGAGTGGCCGGGCGTGGTGGCGCACGCCTGTAATCCCAGCGGCTTGGGAGGGGGAGGCAGGAGGATCGCAAGTTCGAGACCAGAGGCAGTCTGCGTAATTTAACGAGACTCTGTCTCAAAAAGGTAAAAAAAATGGGCTGTGGGTGCAGCTCAGTGGTCCAGCACTTGCAGAGCATGCAGGTGCAAGGCCCTGGGTTCAACCCCCAGTACCGCAAAAAAAAAAAAAAAAAAAGAAAAGAAAACCCCATGAGTGTCACTATGAGTCAGACTTGACTCAACAGCACCTAATGACAACAACAAAGAACTAATAAACAAAGGCAGCCATTTAACTGCACCTCTACCACTTTAATTTTTTAAGTATGAGACAGGGTCTCTAAGTTCACAGGCTACTTCTGGTCTTGAACTTGTGATCCTTCTGCTTCCACCTCCCAAATTGCTGGGATTATAGGTGTCCACTACCAGGCCTGGCTGGTTTTTCTTTTCACTTTCTTAGTAGTGAACTTCGAAGTGCACTACTTTTTAATATTGTTGTTGTTGTTAGGTGCCATCGAGTCAATATTCGACTCATAGCGACCCTTATAGGGTTTTCAATGGCTGAGTGCTTCGGGATTGCCTTGGGAGTGGATTGCCAGGTCCTTCTCCCATTTTTGCGGTGCTGGGAATTGAACTCGGGGCCTCAGAGACTGCAGCGCAGCGCTCTACCCACTGAGCTAAATCCCAGCCCACTTTTTAATATTACTGAAGTCCAAATTATTTATTTCTTCCTTTGTTGCTTGTGCTTTTGGTGTCAAATCTAAGAAAACTTTGCCATTCCAGACTCCTGAAGATTTACTCCTGTTTCTTGAAGGGTTTTATAGCTTTAGCTCTTACACTTATGTCTAATCCATTTTGATTGGAGTTTTGCATATGGCAGGAAGAAAAGCTCCACCTTCGTTCTCTGGCATGTAGGTATCCGGCTCTCCAAGCACTGTTTGCTGAGAAGGGCATCAGCTTCCTGTGATGGTGTTGGAACCTTGTGAAAAATCAATTGCCCATAGCTGAATTGATTCATTCTAAGATGTACAGTTCTGTTCCATTGGTCTGTATGTCTGTCTGTATGCCAGGAGTACACTGTTTGATTCTTGTGGCTTTAGAGTATTGATATCAGGAAGTGTGAGTCCTCCAGCTTTGTTCTACTTTTTCAATACTGTTTGAGTTGGTAGAGTCCCTGGATATTTCACTGAATTTTAGAGGCTGTGTGTCGGTGTTTGAAAAGAGGGCTGTTGAGAATTGGGTCAGGATCACACTGAATCCACAGGTGTGTTTAGTGAGTGTTGCCGTGTTAGTTCGTCTCCAATCGGCGTTCCCATTTGTTTAGACCTACTTTACTTTCAGGAATCTTTTGTCATTTTTTTGTGTACAAGTTCTGTTCCTGCTCAATTAATTTTATTGTATTTAATTTTATTTTAATTTTATTGTATTTAATTTAATTTTGATGTTAAGGTAAGTGAAATGTTCCCTCTTGCTCTCTCTCGCTCGAGCTCTCACTCTTTCTCTTCTTCTCTCTTCCAGTACTGATTGTTGAACCCAGGGCCTTGCGCACGCTAGGCAAGTGCTCCACCATTGAGCTGCACCCCCAGCTCCTTTTCATTTTATTCTTTTGAGACAGGGTCTCCCTAAGTTGCACAGGCTGCCTAACTTCAAACTTGTGATCCTCCTGCCTCAGCCTCCTCGCTGCGATTGCAGGCATGCGGTGTGGTGCCTGGCTGTAATGCTCTTTTAATTTCCTTTTCAGGTTGTTCATTGTTAGTATATAGGTATATATATTATTTCTGAGTGTATTTTTGTATCCTGCAATTGCTGCATTTGCTTATTATAGCAGGTGTGTGTGTGTGTGTGTGTGTGTGTGTGTGTGTGTGTGTGTTTGTGCATGTTTGGTGTTTGGATAGCCATTTCTACATGTAAAGCCATGTCCTTTGGGAAGAGATAATTTTATTTATATATTTATTTTTGATTCCTTTTATTTCTTTCTTGCCTAATCGCCCTGTATACAATTTCTAGTATTATACTGAACAGAAGGAGTGAAAGCAGGTATCCTTGACTTGTGTCTGATCTTAGAGGAAAAGTTCTTCATTTTTCACCAATGAGCAAGAATTTAGCTGTAGGATTTTCATATATGGCATTTATTATATGGTGGTGCTTTCCTTCTATTCCTAGTTTGCTACATGCTTTTATCATAAAAGGATGTATGTTTTTTTTAATTATGAGAGAGGCTGTTGAATTTTTCAGATGCTTTGTCTATATCAGTTGAGATGATCTGTCTTTATTTCTTTATTCTGTTAATGTCTATGCTATATTGATATTCAAACACAGAGCTACCCTGTTTCTATTTTCTAAATCATGCTTTCTGATTGTATCCAGTCCTTTTAATATGTGGATGACTCAGTTTGCCAGTATTTTGTGGGTTGTTTTCATGTGTATTCATAAGGGGTGCTGACCTCTATGTTTCTGTTTAGTCATTCTTGTCTTTGTCTGGCTTTGGTCTCACGGTCACTCTGCCCTCCTGGGATGAGTCGGAAGTATTTCTTCTGTTATATTTTTAGGAAGAGTTCAAGCAGTTTCAGCACTAGTTTGGCTCCAAATGTTGGTAGAATTCACCACTGAAGCTCTGTGACCCGAAGCTTTTCTTTGTTGAGATATCTTTGACTCCTGATTCAATCTCTCTATTTATGACAGGTCTGTTCTGATTTTCTGGCTTTTTCTTGAGTCCATTTGGTATGTCCATTTGGGATTTTTCCATTTCCTCTAGGTTGTCTGATTTTGTTGGCATACAACTGTTGCCTGTATTTATTTATCATCCTATCGTCCTTTGTTGTTTGTTTTTTATTTTTATTTTATTATTTATTTATTTATTTTATTTATTTTTGGTTTTTTAAGACAGAGTCTTGCATAGCTCAGACTGTCCTAGAGCTTGGTATATAGACCAGGCTAGCCTTGAACTCATGTTGATTCTCTGCCTCAGGGTCCCAAGTGCTGGAATCACAAGCATGTGCCACCACATCTGGCTGCATCCTTTCCACTTCTTAAGGTCAGCAGTAATGTCCCCATTTTCCTTGTTCCTTGTGCTGATCTTTCAAATAACCAACCTTTTCTTCTCAGTACTTGGGGGTTGAACCCAGAGCTTCGTACATACTTTGCAAATTCTCTACCACTGGTCTGCACCCCAGCCCATTTTTACTTTTTTTTTTTTTTTTTTTTTGAGTAAGAGTCTCACTAGGTTACACAGGCTGCTTTTGGCCTCAAACATGTGATCCTACTGTCTCAGCCTCCTGAATTACTAGGTAATATTATAGGCACGTGCCACCATGCCCGGCTCCAACTTATGCGTTTATTGATTTTCTTTCTTTCTTTATTTTTTCTCTCTAGCTTGTCTTCCTCTATTCTCCTTATTATTTCCTTTTTTTCTACTGGCTTTGGGCTTGGTTTGTCCTTCTTTTTCTGCTTCCCTAAGATGTATAGTGAGGCCATTGATTTGAGATGTTCCTATTTATAAATGTCGGCATTGATAGCTATCAATGTTTTCCTGAAAATTGCTTTGGCAATTTGTTTTGATCTGTGGTGAGTTCATTGTCATTTATCTCAAAGTATTTTGTAGTTTTCTTTGTGATTTCTTCTTTGACTCATTGGTCCCTTCAGAGCATGTTGCTTACTTGGGTGCAGTTGGTACACCTATAATTCCAGCTACTCAGGAGGCTGAGGCAGGAGGATCATGAGTTCAAGGACAGAGCCAGCCTGAACAACCTAGTGAGATCCTGTCTCAACATAAAAAAAAAATTAAAAATGGGGAGCCTAGAAGTGCAGCTCAGTGGGAGTGCTTGCTTGGCATGTTCGAGTCTGTGGGTTCAACCGCTGAGTATTGAAAAAAAGTTGCTCAATTTGCACATACTTGTGACTTTTCCAGTTTTTCTCCTATTATCGATTTCTAGTCTTGTTCCCTTATTGTCAGTGAAGATGTTTTATATGATATGTTTTCTAACTTGCTGTGACTTACTGTGTAACCTGGAGACTGCTCAGGAGAATGTATATTCTGCTCTTGTTTGGGCATACTGTTCCTGCCTGTGAGATATAATTAATTTATAGTGTAGTTCACATCTTCTGATTTCTTGATCTTCTCTTTGCAAATTTTTCTACCCATTACTAAGCATGGGGAATCAGAGTCTCCCACTGTTATTATAGAACTTTCTATTGTTCCCACCAATTCTATCAATTTTCCTTTATATATTTTGAGGTTATGTTATTAGGTTGTTGTTGTTATTGTTGTTGTTAGGTGCCGTTGAGTCGGTATCCGACTCATAGGGACCCTTATAGGGTTTTCAATGGTTGACTGTTTCCAGATTGCCTTGGGAGTGGATTGCCAGGTCCTTCTCCCATTTTTGCTGTGCTAGGAATTGAACTAGGGACCTCAGAGACTGCAGCGCAGTGCTCTACCAACTGAGCTAAATCCCAGCCCATGTTATTAGGTAGGTAGATGTTTATAGTTGCTATATTTTCTTGAGGATTTGACTCTTTTTTTGATATGTAATGTCTATCTTTGACTTTATAACGAGTATTGGTTTGAAGTTTATTTGGATGATGTTAGTTCAGCAAACTTAGCTCTCTTTTGGTTACTATTTGTACTTTTGCCAACCTTTCACTTTCAGCGTGCATGTCTTTGGGCCTAAAGTGAATCTCTAATGTATACTTAGATCTTGTGCCTCTAACCATTTGGCAGTCTCTGTTTTGGTGTGTATATGTGCGCGCGCGTGTGTGTGTGTGTGTGTGTGTGTGGTATTGTGGTTGAAGCCAGGGCCATGAACATGCTAGGCAAGTGCTCCACCACTGAGCTGCCCACCCCCCCCACTCCCTTTTTTATTTTTAATTATGAGACAGGGTCTCAATGAGCTGTGCAGGTTGTTTCTGGCCACAAGCTCAGAATCCTCCTGCCTCAGCCTCCTGAGTCCCTGGGATTACAAGCATGGCACCACCACATCTGGCTCTGCTTTTTATTTAGGGCATTCAATCTGTTTACACTAGAAGCTACCACTGATCAAGAAAGAATTATTTGTACCATTACTCACTCTCTATAGCTTGTCTTATATCTTTCTACATCTATGCTTACCTCATATGTTTTTGGTTTATTTCATCATTTTGTGTTTAACTTTTTCTTTTTAATTTTTTTTACAACATTAGAGGGTCTACCACTGCGCCGCATCCACAGCTGCTCTTCATTTTTTAAGACAGGGTCTCACTGTATAGCACAGGTGGCCTGGAACTCGAGTCAATCCTCCTGCCTCAGTCTCCCAGGGGCTGGGATTACAAGTGTGTGCCACCATGCCCAGCTTTTATTTTGCTTTGTTTTTTGCTTTTTTTTTTTTGGCAGGGATAGTATCATACTGATTCCTTTCTCATTTTCTTTTCTAGATTTTTAATTTATTTTCTTAGTCGTTGTCCTGGCAATCACTTAATATCTTATAACAATCTCCTTTGAATTAATACCAACTTAGCCTCAATAGTACACAAAATTTCTTTTCCTATAGTTGCATCCCTTCACTTTCTGTTTTTGTTAATCACAATTTACATCTTTATGCCTTGTGTAAACCTTGACATAGGTTTACAGTTTTTTTTTGTGTGTATGGTACTTGCTAGACAAACGCTCCACCCCTAGAGACACCCCAATCCCATGCACGTCTTTTACACTGGATAGGAAATAAAGAAGACTCCTAAACTCAAATCTAATACTACTGGATTTTATACTTACTGTGTAGTGACCTTGATCAGTGCCCTTTGTTTCTTTCTTTGTGAGTCACTGTCTGCTGTGCTACGTTTCAGCCTGAAGGACCCCCTTTCCTTTTCCCGTAGGACCTGGTGTACCAGCGGCGAACTCCTCCTCAGCTGTGTATCTGAGAATGCCTCCTTTCTCCTTTGTTTTGCAAAGGACAATTTTGAAAGATATAGCAGTCTTGATCGACTTTTCCTTTGACTTCAAGTGTGTCTTTTACTGCTTTGTAGCTGCCACTGCTTCTGAAAAGAAATCAGCTGCTGATCTTGTTGAAGGTCCCTTGAATTGACAGCTCGCGTCTGTCCCTTTGCTCTCATTTACTTTGTCTATGGTGGTGATTTGATTATGATGTGTCTCCATGTGGATCTCTTCGAGTTTCTCCTTCCTGGAATTTGTTCAGCTTCTTGAATCTGTAGCTGGTCTTTCATCAAATTTTGGGATTTTTGTCCTGGATCTCACAGCCCAAACCATCTCCACCTCCTCAGTGCTGCCCCACCTGTGCTGTGGGGATGAAATCTCTCCAAGGCCCCTTCAGCCACCATCACCTTCATTGTGCAAATAGGGAAACTGAGTCTCCAAAGAGCTGCAACACCCATCCACCCATAGGTTTCTCCTGCGGTATTGTTGATCATCCACAATGTATGGGGGGACCACCAGGGACACGGCCGCCAACACTGCACAGCAGCTCCTCCCTCTTCCCACCCCAGAGGGCAGAGGGTCCACTAAGGTTTGTTCTCTCTCTGCCCTACCCCTAGAGCCTCTGCCGCTACACTACCACCTCCAGGAAGTGCAGGTCTCCGTTCTGAACAACACCAGGTGCCGTGACCTGTTCGATGTGCCCCTTCAACACCATTTAATCAGTGAGGACATGCTCTGTGCTGGTGCTGAGGACGGCAGTGCTGATACCTGCAATGTGAGGACTCCTAGCCACCAGGGAAGCCCACCCTCCCCAACCCAGCCACCCTAGGCCGGGCTCACCCACTGCTGCTCCGCAGGGTGACTCAGGAGGACCCTTGGTCTGCGATCTGGAGGGGCTGTGGTATCAGGTCGGAGTCGTGAGCTGGGGAGTGGGATGCGGTCGGCCCAACCGACCCGGAGTCTATGCCAACGTCAGCCAGCACATGGACTGGATCGAGACTGTGATGATCCTCAGTGGTGTGCCCAGGCCTGACCCCGGCCCCCTGCTGCTGTTCCTCATTCTACCCTGGGCTCCTTGCCCCCTGAGCCCACATAAGTGCAGCTGAGGCTAAAGTGCTGTTGCCCCCGCCCTCCAGCTTGAAGAAATGAAGCATTGAGTGAGGACAGCCTGTGCCACCAGGCTCCTGACCCGTTCAGTCTCCTTTGCTAATAAACGCATGCGCATATCCAAGTTAATGCCTTGCAGAACTTAATGGCTTCCTGGTCACCCCTCTCTGTTCACCTATGACCAGTCCAGCCCAGGACCCACCCTTCCCAACCCCTAAACCTTGTCCAGGTTCTGGTTGCTAGCTGTAAAGCCCTCTCCACCTAGCTCAATCTGAGAGGTAATTTAGGGACGGGTATTTGTAGCTCCATTGTATCAGGGGCTGGGAAGACTGGGGCTAGGGACCCAAGTAGCAACCTCCCAAACAACCCCCAATTCAGTGTGACCAATTACAGGGCCAGCTGCACCCCCCAGGCTGAGCTAGGACCCGGACTTAGCTGAAGGTAATTTATCTGGGAGCGACTCCCAGGAAGCGCAGGTGAGGGTGGGGCATGTGCATTCACCACAGTACTGAAGAGGCTGAGAGGAAGGTGAGCTTAGCTCACAGAGTGTGCCTCGGTTTCTCAATGTGGGGACTGAGCCGAGGAGAGGGCTGGGAGGCTTCCTGCTTCTCCCAAGTTTCCAGTGCTGTTACTCATCCAGCGGTAGAGCTCTCCCTGGAACAAGCCAGTTTCTCAGGGCTAGGCCCCTTCCTGGCTCACACCCTCTTGACTCCCCACATCCTTCAGCCTTGTCCCTTTGCCCCACACTGCAGCTCCCAGCTCTGGGCTGAGCGCGGTGCCCAGCCTTCCAGTCTGCCAGCCTTCTCTCTCCCCAGGTTTTGGACTGTGTCCCTAGGAGACTCTTAGCCACTCTCCTTCCCACCAGTCCCCCACCTTCCCGGCTACCCCCAACCCCGTACTGCTGTCCCTGCCTCCACCAAGCCTTCCAAGGTCAACCAGACCTGGGCTAACAGAAGACTTGGGCGAACCCGGTGTGGTGGCGCATGCTTGCAATCCCAGTGGAAACAGGAGGATGGTGAGTTCCAGGTGAGCCTCAGAAACGTACCAAAACCCTCTCTCAAACTCAAATGAAACAAAACAAAACAAGAGAAAACAAAGCCCACAATGACCCTGGGGGCTTGAGGGGCATGGGAGCTGCCTCTTCATTATCATCAGGGTTTCATGGGGTTCACCATGCGCCAGGCACCGTTGCAAGCGCTCATGGTTCACCTATCGATTCTGCACAGCGCCCCATGAAGCTGACTGTACAGATAAGGAAGGTGGGGTACACTGGGTTGAGAGTGACTGACTCCCTCAGGGCTCAGCACTGGCGAAGGGGAGCCCCCGGGCCAGTCTTTCTCCCTGTCTCTCTCTGTGGTGCTGGGGATCAAACCCACGGCCCCAGACAAGCAAGGGCCCTACCACTGAGTCACATCTGCAGCCTAAGTGTGGGTCTTAAGTGTGGTCCTGGGATGTGGATGGCATGAGCCAAGCCTGAAATCCCCCTCCTTCCCCTATATCTAAATGCTGGAGCTTGGTCACCATCAGGTCCCCTCTTCTGCCCTGCTGAGACCTGTCCCTCACTCCCACATCCTCAGTGCCAGCTCTGAACCAGGCGTTGCTCTGCCCGTGAACTCAGTGTATCCCCTCCAAACTTTCTCTGTTGAACTCCTGTATCAGCCAGATGTTTATGACTATAGCAAAATACCCGAGGCAGGCTAACTTCAGTTTCTTAAAGGATGTTTACTGAGCTTACCATTTTGCAGGTCCAAAAGCATGACACTGGCACTGGCTCAGCCCTGGGGGTGACTTTCTTGATGGTAGAGTCTCAAAGGAATAGGTGACATCACACGGTGAGAGATATGCGTGTAGTCCCTCTCCTTATAAAGCCACCAGGATTCAATCCTGGGAGCTCAACCCTGATAACCTAATCTAATCACTCCCCAAAGGCCCCACCTCTAAAAACCATGGTGGGATTAAGTTTCCACCCTCTTAATACTATTAGCATAAGACTTTTGGGGATTAAACTCCTCGGTGAGTTTGGAGTAGGACAGCCACAGTCAAGTCACAAGGTCCAAAACTCAATATGGCTGTATTTGCCTTTAGCAAAGAAGCTGAGATTAGGAGTCATAAGCATAAGGCTCGAGTCCCATAGGATCAGTGCCCTTACAAGAGGCGACAAGAGCTCAGTCCTTCTCTCTCTGTCCTTCTGCACTGAGGCCCTGTCAGTACAGGGTGGAGGCCAAGAGGAGTGGTTCCAGAATGGAACCTACCTTACTGGCACCTTGAACTTGGATTTCCCAGCCCTTGGAACCTTGAGAAATAAATTTCCATTTAAACCACCCAACCTGGGCATTTTGTTATGGCAGCCGGAGCTGACTGATAGAGGGACCCTGCCCCACATCCTGCCTGCCCCATACAGATGCAAATCAAACCTCCCCCAACACAGGCCAAATCACAGCCTTGCATGGCCATGAAGGTGAGATTGCCCCTGAAGGAGGCTCCCAAGGAGGAGGCCATAGACCAAGGATTAAAGGGCAAGGAGGAGCTGACCAGGCAGAGGTGGGTTGCAGAGCCTTCCAGGCAGGGCGTGGGCACTGTGTGTGAACCTGAGAGGGGACTCACAGGCTCTGGGCTCCATCCTGGTGCCTATTCTTATTGGCTCCAACAGAAGGGCAGTCCCTGCCCCTGTCCCCAGCATCTCCTGGCTGTCACTGGTGGTCAGCATTGCTGCCTAGCCTGAGACATTCCCCTAGTTGAGACCTCTATTCAGATTAAGCCACATCCTTGGCTTCATCACAGAAAGAAATTCCAGGGTGAGCCAAAAAGTGAAACAAAGTTGTGAAGTTCATTAGGTACACAAAAATAAGTGCAGGTGCTCATAGAAAAGGAGAGAATAATCATAGTACACGTCCAAGACATGAACATGGCCATCTTAAGAGAAGAGAGTGTGCATGCATGTGCTCCTTCTAGTTGTATTTAACCCAGGGTGCCCTCTGTGTGATGTCAGTCCTGCACACCCAGCTCTGGGAGCCTAATGTGACAGGATCCTCAAGCTCCACCTGGAAAAAGCCCCTGTTATGGATTAGGGAGGTGCCAAAAAGATAGAAACATCAAAAGAAGAACTTCCATTATTTAGGATTAAGTAGAAATGTTTTGGTATATTTTCTATTTGAGAATGTCCCTTCCATAAAATAAGATTACAAGGTGGTCCAGGAGACCCGTGTATAGGTTTACAGATAAGAAAGAGCCACAGGGGAATTGTCTGGCACATGCTGACTGCAAACACGGCTCATAAGCCTGTGTGTGACGTTCTCAAAGAAGCGCAGGAGTCCAGAGGGGAAAAGTAAGGTCAAACTCAAAGGCCACAGACATTTTTATGCTGCGTATAGACATTTTGACATTTCCATTTGGAATCTCTGTCAAAATAATGTCTCTATGCAGACAGTCTTTGGAGCAAAATCCTTGATTTTCAGCTGGTGGGATTTAAACCCTTCCATGTCCCTCAAATTTCCCCTGTCTTTCTTTCCTGCCTCATAGCCTCCTCCTTGACCAGTAGCTTTGGTTTTTTCCAGCCACCCCAGACAAGAGTGGACTGTTTCCCATGGGGTGCCTGCTCCTACCTGCAGTCGAGCACCACCAGTTTGCTGCCACCTTTGACCCAGTTATTCCTACCCTCAGTTCATACAGACCCTGGAGGCAGAAGGGAGATGGCCAGGCCAGGGTCTCTGTGTGGGTCATCTAGCCAGGCCTGAGGTCTAGGGTCTGGGCTCTGTGTGGGGCCAGCTGGCCCCCGCTGAGCTGGGATTACTGGGCAGAACAATAGAGCTCAGAAGCCTCTGTACCAAGACCAGCAAGGAGCTGGGATCAGGTTCAGAGATGAGCCGCCAAGGATCCTCCGGAGCTTCCCAGCCTGACCGCAGCACCCAGCCCCTCCCCCAGCTCTCAACGCCCTTTCCTGCCACTTCTGAAAGACTGCTCAAAGCATCTTTGTTTGGGGCTGGTCAGGTGAAGCCACAGTGCCAGCTTGGCCCTGGGCAGGCCTCCGCCCCCTGCCCTTTAAGCCCCCGGGGCAGTCCTCTGGCCCAGTCAGCAGAGAGGGCGCCAGGCCATGAGGGTGAGAGCAGGGGCCATGGGCTGCCGGGCTGGCCAGGGCAGCTGCTGGGTAACAGAAAGGAAGAACAGGGTCAGCAGGTTAAGGCTCCAGAACTCCGCTGAGGCCCAGGAGGTCCAAATCTCAGAAGTAGGGGTGGCCACCTGAGGCCTGGCCAGAGGAAACAGTATAGAATCCATGTGACAGGTGTAGGGCCGGACCGAGCAGGGACTAAAGGCAGACAGAGGGCCATTGGGGTGGGGAGCAGGTAGGCTAACCCCCAAGCTAGGGTGCTCCTCTCTGCTTCCTACCAGCTCCAGACCAGAGTCCAAGTCCTGGGCGGCACCACCCTCACTGAGCCCAGCCCTGAGGACAGAATGAGGGGGACTTCCTGCCTCCAGGTCCTGTTCCTGCTGGTGCTGGGTGAGTAGGGACAAATGTCGGGGTGCTGGCCACTAGGACCTTGGATCCAAGTTACCCAACACCTCATCCTTCTCCTGGCCTGGTCCCCCTAGAGCGCCCTAGGGCATTCCAGTCTTAATTCCCAAAGATCAAGCCCTCTCTACCACTGAACCTGGGCTCTCCAACCCCAAAGGTGCTGTGCATAGAGCTAAGTCCCCCCCACCCCATGGGGCTCTAGGGAGGGTTAAACCAGGTAACCTGTTGCCCAGGAGCCTGGCATGAGGTCAGTGTAACAATATGTCCCACCTGTTTCCTAATCTCCTGACCACCCACCACCTGGCATTAATGACCCAGCCCCTTCCCGCTTCCTCCTGCAGGAGCTGCTGGGACCCAGATGTCTGCGGGTGAGTTTGCCCCAGAGCCCCCCTTCAGGACCTCAGCCCTGTCTCCTTACCTGTACCCGCGTCGGCCCTCCCTCACTGTCCCCTTGCCCTCTCGCAGCCTGCGGGCAGCCCCGTGTGTCCAGCCGGATTGTGGGGGGCCAGGATGCCCGGATCGGGGAGTGGCCCTGGCAGGCGAGCATCCAGCACCGAGGGGCCCATGTATGCGGGGGGTCACTCATCGCCCCCCAGTGGGTGCTGACTGCTGCACACTGCTTCCCCAGGTCAGTGGTCACCTGGGGAAGGCCAGGCTGGGGGGCCGGGTTGAGGTCCGGGTACAATAGTAGTCCCCATTCCTGCTGAGCAGACGGCCGCTGCCATCTGAGTATCTTGTGCTCCTGGGGGCACTGCACCTGGGCCCCACATCAGCCCACGTGCTCTGGGCCCCAGTGCGGAGAGTCCTGATGCCCCCGGACTACTCCGAGGATGAGGCCCGTGGTGACCTGGCCCTGCTGCAGCTGCGCCTCCCAGTGCCCCTGAGCACCCGGGTCCAGCCCATCTGCCTGCCCGAGCCTGGCTCTCACCCACCGCCTGGCACACTGTGCTGGGTCACTGGCTGGGGCAGCCTCCGCCCAGGAGGTGAGGCCCAAAAGTGGGGCACTGGGGGGTGCCCCCTCCTCCTCCATCAGACTGGAAATCCCAGCCCCTCAAGGTCCCAAACCTCCTCCCAGTGACACCCAGAAAGTCCCTGCCTTCAAGTCAGCCTCTCCCACTGAGCCTGCTCTCTCGGCTCTCAGAAGTCTCTCCTCTTCCCGCAGTGCAACTCCCAGAGTGGCGACCCCTTCAAGGAGCCAGGGTGCCGCTGCTGGACTCTCGCACCTGTGACCGCCTCTACCACATGGGGGCTGGTGTGCCCCCAGCTGAGCACATAGTGCTGCCAGGGAGCCTGTGTGCTGGCTACCCCCAGGGCCACAAGGATGCCTGCCAGGTGGGTCCCACTCTCCTCCTCTGGAACCCACACGGGATCCAGGAGATGCCACCCATGGAAAATGGCCCTTGGAGACCAGCTGCAAGGTCCCAGGAGGGCTGGAGCCTGAGGGAGTCTCTCTTTTGCAGGGTGACTCTGGAGGACCCCTGACCTGCATGCAGTCAGGGCGCTGGGTCCTGGTGGGAGTGGTGAGCTGGGGCAAGGGTTGTGCCCTGCCCAACCGGCCAGGTGTCTACACTAACGTGGCCAAGTACAGCCCCTGGATTCAGGCTCGCCTCCGCCTCTGATGCTGGTCAGTTTGGCGATGCTGACCAGGAGCGAGGGGCTCTGGTTCCCTCAGCCTCCTGGTCCATTTGGAGACCTGCCCTGCCCTGTCTGACTGGAGGCTGGGATGCAAAGGGGCCATCCATCTACTTGTCTATCCCTGCCCCAGGCTCTGCCTCAGCAGCCCTCATGCAGAGAGCGCCCCTGTGTT
Organism: Pedetes capensis; assembly: GCA_007922755.1. Taxonomy (NCBI): domain Eukaryota; kingdom Metazoa; phylum Chordata; class Mammalia; order Rodentia; family Pedetidae; genus Pedetes; species Pedetes capensis. The sequence continues at coordinate 124,743 of VMDO01002944.1, read as the reverse complement.
CCCAGCGTCACCCCTCCCATTCTGGCTCGTATCTACTTCCCTCAGCACTGGACGGGCCAGGGCAGATGGAGACGGGAAGCCAGCTGGTGGGTGTCCAGCCTGTGTGCCCTTGTTTCCTGGAGGAAGCTACATACACCCAAGCATGAGAGGGAGTCAACATGGTGTGGGTGGGATCAGGAACCGCAAGCAGCTTCCAGGAGTTGACAGCCAGCAGGGGACAGGGACCTCAGGCCTATAACCACCAGGAAGTGAGTTCTGCCAACACATGGAGATCGCAAGTGAATTCTTCCCCAGCCTCCAGATAAGAGCCCTGGCTGGCCAATCCCTTCACTTCCACTTGGAAGCAGAGGACCCAACTGAGCCACAGAGATGTAATTTAATAAATCTGTGTTGTTTCAAGATGCTACTTTGATGATATAGAGCCGAGGCTCTACACAATTTATAGACTATTATTCTCCCATCGTAAAGAGGAGAGAACTGGCTCTGGGTGAAGTCAACTGCCCAAAGCTGCATGATCAGCTACAGAGCAAGAATCAGAGCCCAGAACCTGCTAGGTCAGCAAACAGCTTGATGCAGTGCTAAGGTAGCAGCACTTTTCTAGCTGAACATGTGTTCACCCCTTGCTGAGTACAAAGCCAATAAAGGCAAGTAGGAGGTAAGAGTGGAAAAACGTTTATTGCTTGCAGCAAGTAAGGAGAGAACTGGGGCTCTTTCCCTAACTGGGATATCCTTGAACAAAGGAAAAAGGGTGTTTTATGGGGGAGACTTATATACGTTCATACTGGAGAGACTTGTCATCACAAGGAGAGGAAACACTTCTGCAGATTGACATGTTTCATAAATTACACACGTTTTCAAATGGCAGATAGGACCAACTCAGGGTGGAGAATTTACTATTACAGTGAGACTGTAATGAACAAAGTTCACCCTAGGTCACCCAGAAAAGTGAATGGGTTCCTTTCACTAGATTAAACCTGTTCCCTTTGTGTTCCTTTCTTCAGAGCCATAGCTGAAACAAAAAAAAACTGTAAGGGACGTGGCAGGTTATTCTCCCCACTCTTCCACAAACATAGGTGCCTGACCTGGAGTTCCTGCCTCCCAACTAACACATTCAGATTCTACCCACTCTCAAACTACCCTCCAATGGCCCCAACAACTGCGGAGCTGTGCGGATTCGAGGGCCACACTCCGGCCTTGCGTGACACACGCCCCTCAATGGGCATGCTAAGGCTGTCCCCCTTCGGAGGAGAGGTTGAGAAGCCCCTCTTGCTAGTGCAACTGCATTTTGGAGCAACGCAGGTCAGTGTCCAAGGGGCTGCTGGTGGCAGAAGCGACCAGCCTGGATATCAAGTCGGCAGGTGCTCCCGGGAAGCCCTGTGCCCAGGCGGGGAGGTGGGACAGTGCCCCAGCTTGCTGGGTGTAGGGGACTCCAGCCCAACATCGGCCACGCCTCTTCCATCTCAGGGGACTCCAGGAAGACTTTCTTCCCCTACGGTGGCCAGCAGGCCCAAAATTGGGCACCTTCCCCAGTGGCCGCCAAGGAGACCCGGGCAGCGCGGGCCAAGGCCCTTTATGTGACAGCCCAGGTCTTAGGAGATGTCCTGCCTCCCCCGTAACCAGCCGCCACCGTTCACTCCCCCGCCGCGGGTTTCCTACGCTCGCAGTCCCGGTACCCTCCAAACCAAGATGTGCCCGGGCCAGGGCCCTTTGACCACATCAACATGGGGACTTCGGTTTTCGCCACTCCCAAAATGGCGCCACCGCATCCCGCGCCCCCCCGTGCCGCGCCCCAATCCCGGTCGCCCGGACACCGAGATGGCCGCCATACTCCACCACTCCCGGACCACTTAAAATGGCGGCCCCGGGATGGGCGGGGCCGCGCGCAGGGCGCCGTGGGCGGGGCTGGCGGGGCAGGAGGGGCAGCGCAGGGCGCCGTGGGCGGGGCGGGGCGGGGCGGGGCGGGCAGGGCTGCGCGCAGGGCACGCCGGGCCGCGCGTGGGCTGCCGGGAAGGGGCGGAGCGCGGCCGCGCCGGCGCGTCGAGGCAGAGGCAGCCGCCGCGATGGTGAGCGGGCGCGGGGGGAGGGGCGTCCGGGCCGGGCCGGGGGCGGCGGGCCGCGCGTGGGGATGGGGTGGCGGCAGGGCGCTGACATAGGTCCTCCACCCCCAGGATGTGTTCCTCATGATCCGGCGCCACAAAACCACCATCTTCACGGACGCCAAGGAGTCGAGCACGGTGTTCGAGCTGAAGCGCATCGTCGAGGGCATCCTCAAGCGGCCACCCGACGAGCAGCGGCTGTACAAGGTGCGGCGATTGGGCGCGTCCGTTGCGCGCGTGGGCTCACGGAGGGAGGCCGGCGGGTGGTCTCAGATGGCGCCGAGTGGGTGGTCCTGCGGCATCGATCCCCGGCCGGACCGCCGCGGCCCTGCCCTGCTGATGGGGAAACTGAGGCTCGGCGCGGTGGTCTTAATCAGCCGAAGGTCATGGCAGAGCATTTAAACAACCTTATGCCTAATGCCTAGCCTACCCGAGGGCTCACCGGATTTCGCTGCGCATGGCTGGGGCGAGGTGGGACTCGATGAATGCAGAGATGGAGGGTGTCTGGATAGGTCAGACGGCACCAGTGCTTCACCAAGCATCTGTTTACTACCCGCCAGCCTCTAGAAGTCCCCCGTTTTCTCCTCAAAAACCAACTGCGGTTTCAGTAAAGATGACTGGGGAGTTAGTATCCTCATGGGGGGAATCAGATCCACCAGCCCGATTCAGGCTTCCCAGCAACATGAGGTTGGTCCCTTAATGACATTGACCTGATTCTAGCTGGAAACTGGGGAGGTGTCTTTTAGCTTCAAGTCAGCCTCAGCTTCCCGTGTCTGGAAGGGTTTATATTCTTGATGCTTGCTGGGACTTCCCTTATAACTCTTCCCGCTGTCTCTGCCTGACCCAGGTGCTTGGTGCTTTCTGTGCCTCTCTGGGTCATTGAAATCTCTTGGAGACTCTCTGAGTTGGTAATTCTAGTAATTCCATTTTATTGAGAAAATTTGACATCAATATGCTCAGACTAGTTGTGGTGGCACATGGATATAATACCAGCACTCAGGAGGCTGAATCAGGAGGATCTCAAGGCTAAAGCTAATCTGGGCCACATAGTGAGACTGTGTCTCAAAAAATAAAAAAAAAAGTAAAGTCGAGGCTGGGTGTGGTGGCACATGCCTGAAATCAAAGCACTCTCTTGTAATCCCCACACTGTGTAGCCTGAGGCAGGAAGTTCAAGGCCAGTAGGTAGTGAGACCCTATCTCAAAAAAAAAAAAAAAAAGGCCGGTTGTGTTGGCCCCGGCCTGTAATCCCAGCGGTTTGGGAGGTGGAGCCAGGAGACCAGAGGAAGTTTGTGTAACTTAGTGAGACCCTGTCTCAAAAAAGGAAAGGAAAAAAAAGGGCTGGGGGTGCAGCTCAGTGGTCCAGCACTTCCAAAGAATGCAAGGGCGAGGCCATGGGTTCAACCCCTAGTACCGCCAAAAAAAAAAAAAAAAAAAAATTCAGTCATTTTATTCAAAGTAGCCAAGCTAGGAATCAAACTTAGTTCCGCTTCTCTCCAGACAGTCATTGGTTCCTGAATTGTATTGGCCTAGAGAATTTGGAAAATCTAGATTTCAGAGCCTTTTCCTTTAAGATTCTGATTTGGAAATTCTTGTGTATATCCCTGAAATCCGTGTTTGATGTGTTCTGGGGTGGTCTTGGGCCATTCTTGGCGATGTCTCTTTTCTGACTTCCACTATAGCTGCTGGGCAGAGATCTGTGAGACCTCTCCCTAGACCCTGCTTCTCTCCTCAGGACGACCAGCTTCTAGATGATGGAAAAACACTGGGCGAGTGTGGCTTCACCAGCCAGACAGCACGGCCACAGGCCCCAGCCACAGTGGGCCTGGCCTTCCGGGCAGGTAAGAGGACAGAGCTGGATGTCAACAGGGCAGTCTGGTAACAGCCAGAGAAGAGGGTCTTCAGGGAACCTGCAGTTGGTCCTCTTAAGTCTCCTGGGGATGTCTTCCCAATCTACAAAAGACAGGCACTACTCTATGACAGCGTTTCTTTCTCCATTAATAATAATAAAAAAAAGCAAATTGGAGATGCTTATAGAAATTAAAGTTTGTTTTATAAATGATTTGAAGAGTACTAGTTCCAATGTCAGTTCAGATTTACAGAGGATTTATTGAGCACTTGGCCCTGCACCGTGTATGTTACTTCCATTTTCACATCTAGTTCTCTCAAATAGCCCTGAAGGCCAGCACTGCCATTGTTCCACTTTGAAGACAATGATACTAAGGTCATCCCATGGGGAGGCATGAGTGAGAAGCAGGCTACAAGGCACTTGCTGGAGCTGGATACCATGCCAGGCCCTGTGCAGTGCATCACTTCATCATGTAGTATATCTGTGGTCAAGGGTCAGGATTGTGCCATTTTTGGTTTTGTTTTTTTGGTATTCTTTTTTGAGGCAGGGTCTTGCGGTGTAGTCCATACTGGCCTAGAACTCAAGTCAACCCTCCTGCCTCAGCCTCCTAGGTGCTAGGATTACGGGCGTGGATCATGCCAGTTTTAAGGATGAATAAAGTGAGCTTGGGGCAGGGCAGGTCACTTGCTGGGACAGCAGCTCCAGGATCAGACCCAGACAGAACCTGTGCTCTTATCAACCCTATTCCACCCCTTCCCCAAGCTTTAGAAACCTAAGGGGTAGAGAATGGTTTACTTCTCTCCACCCAGAAAAAGGGAGATTTTTGAATTTTATTCTTTGCCTCTGGAGCTTGTAGGTAAGAGAGCTGTTTTCACAGCTGTGGACCCAGGGGCTGTGTGGATGGCTGAGGGAGAATTATTTTTCTGCAGTGGCTGAGGAGGGATAATATACTGCTAGCTATACTTTATGATAACAAGGCCAGGCTTCAGAGATTCAGGTCAGCAGCTGTATCCTGGGCCCAGCAACTTCTGTCTCCAGCCTCCACAGCAGAGTATGATAGGCCCAGCCTGCTGCAAGTGCTCAGCAGACAGGAGTCTGCCTCAGATGATGGCAAGGCGATGCAGAGGCAGGTGTGGAGTGATGCACACAGGAGACAGGTCAGGCCCTGTGCAGGGTGTCCTTTTGAGGGGGCAAGTAACAGCTGAAAGCCCATCTGGTCTGCTCCTAAGCCAAAGCAAGGGTGCATCCTCTCAGAAATGGCCTTTTCTCTAATCTGAAAAAAGGTGCCCTAGGGACTGGCTTTGGCATACAAGTTGTTGATGGTCCCTTTATTGCAGATTTGAAGATTAAGGGGAAGGGAAGTGATTTTGTTTTTCCACAACCCCAGTATGGCATTGGACATGGTAATGACTGTGGACCCCAGGTCCTGTTACCCTCAGGTGGTGGTGGTTAGGTGCAGTTGAGTTGGTATACAACTCATAGTGACACTGTGTACAATAGGCAAAACAGTATTGTTACTGCTTCTCTGCTATTCACAAGGTTTTCAGTGACAGATTATTTTTGGGAGTGGGTTGCTGGGTCCTCCCAAGCCTATCGCACCTGGTGTTCCCAGGTGGTCTCCTACCCAAGTATTAACCAGGCCCAACCCTGCTTAGCTTCCAAGATCTTACAGGATTGGAAGTTATATTCATATGGCTGCAGGCATATTCCTCAGGTAGGTATAGCTATTGTGATGGGCACAGTGTATGCTGGTTGCTTTTTGATTCTTCACCAACTGCTTTACTTGCAGAGGTAGCTCTGGGTGCTCAGGGAGAGGGCAGCATCACAGCAGGTGTTAAATGGCATCAGCCAGGCTAATCAGAAGAACAAGTTGTGAAGGCAAGAGTTGTCATTGCATATTTGTGGCCTGAAGAGGTGAAAGTAGGTCAGGTTTCTTAACCTCAGCCCTACTGGCATTTAAGGTGGAGGTGGTTTGGTAGCATCCCTGGCTTTTCCTTAGATACAGGTCTTAGTCTGTGTCCCCAGCCTCCCTCTTCCCCCAGGTATGGCATGCAGACTTCCCCTGGGTGTCCATGTCAGTTGAGAACTGAGTGCATCTCCTAGGCAGAAGAAAGCCCCAATAGAAACCAGAGCACTGTCGAGAAAGAAATAGGGCAGTTACAACCAGTGCTGAGTGCTCAGGCCAAGTCCAGGGGATCAGGGTACAGTGACTGTCTCTATGGGGGTGGAGGGGTATGTTGGGAAGGTTCTGAGGTGGTTAGTTTGAGCCCTGAATGCCCAGAGCAGCCAATCTGAGTAGCAGATATTGCAGAGGTCCCAGGGCAGGAAAGAACTTGGTGGAAGAACATAGGGAAGAAGAGTCTAAGCATCAGAGACCTGATTGGAGAGACAAGGGCAGGGATTTAGGATTCTGTTCAGAGTAGGATGAGAAGCCTTTGCAAATGTCTAAGGAGGAGAAACAGGCTATTTGGGTTTCCCACCACTGGCTGCTTGATGGAAAGGAATAAGGAAACAGCTTTGGATGAAGAGTGATGGTGATTGTAGGTAGGTGCAGGCATCTGAGCTACAGGTTGATTCACTAGAAAGGACCCCCTCCCCCATGGTAGCAACGTGGTTGGGGCTGTAGAGTAGTAGACATTTCAGGGTCACACCTGATTCTGGCAGGGGCAGATGGGGAATTGAGAGCTGTGGGGGATGATAGGTGCGATGGGTGTTTGCATGCAGGTGGAGCACCTCTCTCTAGCTCTGCCCTTCCCCACAGATGACACCTTTGAGGCCCTCCGCATCGAGCCCTTCTCCAGCCCGCCAGAGCTTCCAGATGTGATGAAGCCTCAGGACTCTGGAGGCAGCGCCAACGAACAAGCGGTGCAGTGAGGGCCCTAGCATACCCCACCCCAGGCCCACTCCCCCCAATAAAAGAGATTTGGGTGTCTGCCTGGTTGCTGCCTCTTTCTCCACATCCCCCTCCCAACTCCAGGCATCACCCTCCTTGGGATGGGTCCTGCTCCCCCACTTCCTCAAGCTCACTGCTTACCTGGCTGGCTGCTTTGCTGTCTGGCTTGAGAGATTGGCCTGGGCTATTCTGAAGGCTGAACAGCTCATGCCAGCCAGCCACAGGGAGAGCAGGGGGCCCAGAGCCCTGGGGCCAGCCTGACGTGGTAGGGGACCAAAGACACCCCGCATCCCACCCCACACCTGGCATGTTCCACATCTCCAGGCTGAGGCACATAGGCCAGGAGCAGAGTGTAAAGGCTAGAGTGGGTTCTGAGGGAGTGACAGTGTAGAGGCGTCCCAAGTCCCCAAGCCCTCAGAAGATCCTCCTCAGAAGGGACTCGGGGACTTTGCAGTCTGGGTGGAAAGTAGTTCCTTTCCCATTTGCTTTCACCACACCTAAAATAAACTGTCTACAGAACCCAATTCCAGCATTTCTCATTTTTATTTGACAGAAAAAGTTGCTCTTGCTGTACAGATTTTAAAAAACCAAAATGCCTTTTAAGAAAGGTGAAGAAAAGTTGGGGGGAGGGGACCACAACCTCATGGGGGTAGTAGGGGCCAACTAACTTCCACTCCTGCCCCTTCTTTCCAAGATCACCTCACATAACTTCCCAAGTCCCAAACCATCAACCACAGCTCCCAGGGCCTTTCTGACTGCAGGCTGGTGTCCTGAACTGTATCCTCCCCTTTCCCAATTCCCATCAGCATCCCCTCCCACCCCAAACCCCCTAAAACACATGAACCAGGAAAAACTCACAGAGATTAACATTTCACGGGAACAAAGAAAAAAAAGGGGGAGAAGGGAGCCCTTCCCCCCAAGATGCTGCCAGGGGTCAAGGGAGGGGGACCGGACAATAACCCCCCCCCAACTCTGTTGGGGAAAAAGAGAACATTCCCCATGGCTCCAGAGCAGAGGGTGTGGTGGAATCCCCCAAAGATTTATGGAGACCTGCAAGAGAAAAGACTACCATCAATTACCACTCAACCAATCCACCCCCTGCAACCCCAGCAGAAGCTGTTTTCAGAAAGTGGTCTGCCTTCAAGGGGGACATACCTGGAGGAGCGGTGTCGTGTGGGCTGAGGACTAGGTGTCTCCCTCCTGCGCTTGTGGCCTGGAGAACGACTGTCCCCACGCTGGCCTCTTCGGGAAACCCGTTCGCTGTTGCAACATAAGACAGACATCAGATCCAAGATGGGACCAACACATCTAAAAATTTCCTCTGTGTACAAGTTCATGATGGCCAGATGAAGCAAGGTGCCTGTGTTTGCTGTGGGCCCTACCTCTGCTGGTCACGTGGTGAGGGCTGGGGTGAGGGACGGCAGCGCTCCACAGGCGAGTAGCTGAGAGACCGGGAATCCCGAAGAGAGTCTATTGGCTTCCGGGGACTACGAGACCTGAGGAGCAGAGGAGATCCCTTTAGCACCATACCCTTCCAATCCCACCAGCTAGCACTCAGGACCACCCTCCCCAGGTCCTGACCACCAAACCTCACACCACGCAGGGCCAGCCTCAGACCCACCTTTGTCCGCACTCACCCATCCGCCCGCACACCATCCACTGAGTGGCCCCAGTGGGCAGGGCACAGGGTGCAGCGGGGGATGCAAAGATAAAGACAGTCCCTGCCCTTGCAGCTTGGTCTGGTACTGAAGGAGGCCAACAAGGAAAGCCCACGGGCCCCATGTATGGGAAGCAGCCCCGCAGGCAAGGATGTGCATGGGTCTGGGACCCCGGATAGGGGACCTGGGCTTGGGCAGGGGAAGGGCAGGGCAGTCTTCTCGAAGGTGCTGTTTGAGTGGAGTCTTGCAGAACGAGGAGTTCACCAGGCGGACAAGGAAATCCCAGGCAGAAGGAACAGCATGTCCAAAGGCATGGGGCTCTCCTTAGACTGCAAGGCGCTGGGTATGGCTGGAGCACAGGGCATGTGTGGGGGCGGGCAGGAGGAGCACAGGGTGGGCAAGGGCAGCTGGTGAAGAGCCTCGCACGCCATTCCCGCAGAGGTGGGGCTTTATCCTGCAGGCCACAGGGCGTCCCGGAAGGATTTGTGGAGTGGAGGGAAGTAACCAGATGTGCGTTTTAGAAAGATCCCTCTGGCTACGTGTGGAAGAGAATGGCGTGGAGGCAGGGAGACAGGGAGGAGGCTGTGGACAGAGTCGGGAGAAGATGACGGTGGCCAGACCAGAGCCCTGCAGCAGCAATGGGGAGACTTAGAGCTAGACTCGGGGACTGGGCGCATGTCAGGGAAGGGGAGAGGGTCGGAGAGAGGAAGAAACCTAGGACTTCCCAACTCTGGCTTGGGACCCACTTGGATGGTGCCACCCTTTACCAGAGCAGGGTGCTGCAGGAGTAGCAGGGAGAGGAGAGTACCGGGCTCCTCCCCTACAATCAGACACCAGAGTCCACACAAGGCACCCCAGCAGGGACCTCACCCCGGGTCCCTTCTCTGGAGAGAAGCCACCCACCCAGCTCCGACTCAGGAAGGCAGCACTCACCTGCGCTCGCCAGGGGGTGGCTTCTTGGGGCTTGCAGGTTTGGGCAAGGCCTGAGGACCAGGCTTAGCAGGGGAGGGGGAGGAGGAAGAGGAAGTGGAGGAGGAGGAGGAGGAAGAGGAGGAGGAGGAGGAAGAGGAGGAAGAAGAGGAAGAGGAGGAGGAGGAGGAGGAGGAGGAGGAGGAGCTGGAACTGGAGCTGCTAGAGCGCCTCTTCCGTTTGGCTGGGGCTGGCTCCTGAGGACGTCCCTCTCGAACAGCCTCCTTTGGGGCTGGGGTGGGACTAGGGGCCCTGTGGGAGAAGAGTAGTGTCACAAGGAGACAAGCTGCCCCAGCCCCAACCCTACCTTCCTTGGCCTGGAGGAACGGCAGTGGGGGAGGGGTGCCTGAGAAAGGCCTTGGGAGCACAGGAAGGCAGGCCAGTGAGTGCGCTTCTCAGGAACAGTGGCCCGAGCAGACCCAACCTCTGCTAACACAAGCAACAGGCTGGGGCCCGCAGCACAAGGGATCAAGGTTAAACCTCAAGAATGTCCCTGATGGAGGAATAAGGCCCCTGGGCTCAGATGTAGAACCTGAAGCTGGGTGGTCTCCTTCCTCGGAGAGCCACAGCTTGGGAAGGCCCCTGTGAGTGCAGGATGGCTGGGGAGGGGCCGTCCTGCCTGGAGGCAGGGAGAGGGATGGGATGACCTCTGAAGATCCTTCCAGCCCAGGGAGTTCCTCTTGAGGTCTAACTGCCATCCCTCCTGCTGTAAAATTAAGTCCATTTCCTCTAGTTCTGTCCTCTGTAGAGACGGAAAACTTATCATTATCCTCTAGAGAATTACCGTGTGGAGACTTCTCTGTCCCACCCCTCCCCCCAGATCCCCCACCCCAGCATTTTCTGCCCCCAGCTAGAGGACCAAGGTCCCCCAAACCACCTCACAGAACCAAGTACTTATGACAGTTTTTCCCTCCTCACTCCCCCACCCACTCCCCAATCCGTTCCCCCTTTAAGACTGTAAAGTGCCCTCACCTTTTCAAAGCCACCTCAGGTTGAGCAGGTAGGCTAGAGCCCTCCGAGTCACTAGAACTGGAGCCAGAGGAGGAGGAGGAGGAGGAGGAGGATGAGGAGGAGGATGAGGAGGAGCTAGAGGATGAGGACGATGAGGAGGAGCTCCGTCGCTCCTTTGCTGGCTGCAGGGTAGCCAATGCAGAAGGCTGCTGGGCCCCAGCAGAGGCAGGTGGCTCCCCACCATCAGAGTGGGACACCCCAGGGGCAGGGCCAGAGAGCATGCCATTGTGGTCACCAACAGAGGACGTGGTCTTTGTGACTGCCCCAGAGGAAAGGGACTGAGACCCTGCTACAGGGGTGGTCTGGGTAACTGAAGAACGGGACTGGTCTGAAAAAGCAGATGGCACAGGGGACCTAGGTCGATCCAGTGCTGGAGGGAGAAGAGACTGTGAAGGAGCCTGAACCATTCTTGAAGCAGGGGAGGGAGCCCGCTCAGAGGTCATTCTAGACTGGCTTGGGGCAGATGGTGGTGTTCTGGACCTGGCTCGGTCAAGCAATGGGGGTGAGGTTCTGCCACTGACACGCTCATAAGCAGAGAGGGGCACCCTGGGACTGGTGAGGTTTGCACCAGACAATGCTGGAGCCATCCTAGCACTGGTGAGACTTGCGGGAGCCAAGGCTGCAGGGGTTCTGGAGCTGGCAATATTCACAGGAGCTGTAGCATGTGCAGATCGAGGACCCACCAGGTTTGCAGGAGCTGGAGCCTGGGGTGTTCTGGAGCTGGAGGGATAATTTGCAGCACTTGGAGGTGTGCCAGAGCCCGTGAGACTCAAAGCTGCCAAGGCAGCTGGGGTTCTGGCTCCTGCTAGGTTCACAGCTGTGGCCGTGGGGGTTCGAGGGTCAGCAAGGTTCACGGCTGAAGGAGCCACCGCTGTTCTGGGACTGGCCAAGTTCATGGCTGCTGCAGCAGCTGGTGCTCTCGAGTCAGCCAAGTTCACTGCAGTTGGGAGCGCAGGTGTCCTGGCACTAGCCAGGTTCATTGCTGCTGCAGAGGCAGCAGGAATCCTGCTGGCAAGGTTGGCAGCCGGGGCCGTTCTGAGGCTCATGAGAGGCACCGGAGCTGGAACCTGGGACATTCTTGCAGCAAGGCCAGCAGCAGACATGGATGGAGGTGGCCGGGCAGTGCCAAGACTGATGGCCGTCAGGGCAAGTGCAATTCTAGACTGAGCATGATTTTCCGGCACAGATGTTCTCGGATGATCAGGAATTCGGGGACCTGGACCATCCATCATTGAGCCACCAGCTTGTTGCAGGACAGACATGGGTGTTCTACCACTGCCAAGGGGTTCAAGCATTCCAGGTGATCTACATCGGTCGAGAGGAGTTGGTGACATGCTAGGGCGACTGAAGCAGCTCATTCTGGAGCTATTGAGTGCTACAGGAGGTGTCCGAGAACCAGAATGATTCCTTGCTGCTGGAGGAGTAGCAGAACGAGAACGATCAGAGCTACTGCCAGATGCAGAGCGCCTGCGGATAGGTGGAGGAGATCTTGTTAAGGACCGTTTGCCCCGAGCTCCTCGTGGACTACGGGATCTAGAACGGCGGCGGATAGCAAGTGGTGACCGACTCCGAGAACGTTTGCGTGGCAACAGCGGTGTTCGAGACCTAGAGCGCCGCCGAATAGCTGGAGGTGTTCGGGACCTAGAACGACGACGTGTCACTGGAGAGGTTCGAGAGCGGGACCTTCTTCGAGTCACTGGAGAGGTTCGAGACCGAGACCTCCTTCGAGTGACTGGAGATGTTCTGGATCTTGATCTTCTGCGAGTGATTGGTGAAGTTCTGCTTCGAGATCGCCTCCTCGTCACTGGTGGCGTCCTAGATCTGGACCTCCTACGAGTCACTGGTGGAGTTCTAGAACGGGAGCGACGTCGTGTGGTTGGTGTTCTGGATCTTGAACGTCGGCGTGTTACTGGTGGTGTTCTGGACCTGGATCGCCTTCGACTCACTGGGGATGCTCTTGATCGAGATCTTCGGCGATTCACTGATGTCCTAGACCTTGACCGTCTCCGACTCACAGGTGAGGTCCGAGACCTGGACCTACGTCGGCTAATCAAGGGTGTTCTGGATCTGGACCGCCGATGGGTGGCTGGTGAGGCTCGGGATCTGGACCGTTTCCATGGGGCTGGAGATGTGCGTGACCGAGAACGCTTCCGACTAGTTGGGGGTGTCCGAGAGCGGCCTCTTCTGCGTCGAGAGGAGGTGCGTGAACTTTCCTGCCGGGTAGGTGACCTTGAGTGGTAGCCAGAGCCTCCCCTCCGCCTATGAGTGACCCGAGACCTAGACCGGCTTCTCTGTCTTCTCCGGGAAGTGGACTGAGAAGATCCAGACCTCTCTCGACGGCGAGTGGTTCTGGTTTTCTCCCTGCGTGAACGGGATCGAGACCTCTGGAGTCCACGAGGTTTTGGTGAGGGAGATCGGCCTCTCCTAGAAGTTGTCTTTGTGCGTGGAGATGAAGCTGAGCGACGACGCCGTGAAGACCTTGACTTTTCAGCTGGCTCTGGGGAAGACACTGAAGGACTTCGTCGGCGTCTTGGGGGAGTTCTGGAGCGTGTTTCTGGTGATGATGAGGCAGAGCGGCTTCTACGTGAGACTCTGGCCTTCCTAGTTAGCTCAGGAGATGATCGAGAGCTGCGACGTCGAGGTGGCGTGCGAGACTTGGTCTTGGGCTCTGGTGAGGATCTGGAGCCTCTTCGAGCAGTTCTGGATTTGGGTGGGTGTTCTGGAGAGGACTCAGAACTGCTGCTTCCTTCAGGAGAAGGGCCTCTGCCTTTGCTTGATGAACCTGATCTGCTTCGCCTAGGAAGAGCCCGAGGGGCAGATACTTTAGGTTCAGGAGAAGAATCTGAACCGCTCTGGGCCCTGGGCACTGCTCTTGGCTTATCTTCCACGTCAGGTGATGAGCCAGACCTGCTACGCCGAGGAGAGGGTCGAGCTTTGCTGTCAACCTCTGGAGAGGATCCAGAGTGACTCATCTGCCTCAGTGGGGTTCGTGTCTTGGTTTTAGAATCTGGAGAAGAATCTGATTCACTTCTTTCCTGAGGGGATGCACTGGGCTTCCCATCAAGTTCTTGAGAAGATCCAGATCTACTTCTCTGCCCAAGGGGTGTCCTAGCCATGGTTTTCTGTTCAACTGATGATTCTGACCCACTTCTTTCTCTCTGTGGGGTGAGACACTTGTTGTTGAGCTCTGGGGATGAAGGAGAACGACTTCTTGCTCTAGGAGTCTGAGGCAGTGCTTTTGGTTCAGGGGAAGAATCACATTCGCTTTGCCCTCTAGATGGCGTTCTAGGTGCATCTTTCATTCCAGGAGAGGACCCAGACAAACTGTGCCTAGAGGGAGTCCCAGACCCATCTCTAAGTCCTGGAGAAGATCCCGACGGGCTTCTCCTTGATGGAGTTCTGGGTAAACCATCTTTCAGTTCAGGAGAAGATGTAGAACTACTTCTTTCTCTTGATGGCGTTCTGGGTACAGTGTCAAGTACAGGTGAAGAGACACTTTGATTTGAAGATATTCCTGCCTTTTCTACTGCATCTTGGGATAACTCAGAACTGCTCCGTCTAGAGGATCTCGTCAATTGTTCTTTCACATCTAAACAGGGGTCTGTCTCCAGCTGATTAAGAAAAGGGCCATTCAAATCCTCTTTGACCTCGAGAGAAAATGTAGTATTCACTTCTGTAACAGAGCCTGAATTTCTATATTCTAAAGGTGATTCAAAGCTATTCTCCCTTGATGGAGAGTGAGACAGTTCTTTATGTTCTGGAGAAAAATGTGGTCCACTCCAACATGAAGCCACTTCAGGGGCTTCTGCTGCTTCCAAAGTGGGCTGTGACTGGCTCTGGTCAAGAGCCAAGGACATAGCAGGGCTTTCTTCTGCTTCGGGAGAAGATTCAAGGTTACTTTCTGTCATTTCCTTAAGTTCTGGAGACAAATGGGGCAGGACTTGGTTTGGAGGTTCAGATTTTTCTACCACCTCAATTAATTCCTCACTTTGGCTTGACTTAGGTAATCCGCTATTTTGTTCTCGTCTATCAGCAGGTGACCCAGTGCCACTTCTTTCTCCTGATGATGTTCTAGATGTGTCTTTTGGTACTGGTGAGGATTCAGGCCTGTCCTGCACAGGACTAAATTTGTCTTTTGGTCTAGGAGATGATGTAGTAACATCCTCCTGAAGGAGTAAGCCCATCTTCTCTTTTGATTCAGGAGAACGCTCTAAATTGCTCTGCCCCAGAAGAGATTTCAAGCCCACTCCAGTATACGGGGAAGAGTCAGGCTGAGACATGCAATGTTCAGGAGACATTCCTGATTTTACCCTTGTACCTGCTGACAATTCACTTCTATCTTGTCTTGTTGGAGATCTTGGTGCCAACTCAGTGAATGGAGATGATGATCTGGATCGGGCACCCTTAAGAGATGTTTGAGATTTGCTTTGCAGAGACAGAGATTCCAAGTTACTCTGTCTCACTTCTGGACTTGAAGTATCAGATCTGGCATCTGGTGACGTTTGAGATTGTCCTTTCTGTTGCAGAGATGATAAACCAATACAACTATCTCCTGGTGGTGTGCTAGATGTTACTCCTAGACAGAGGGAAAAGGAGCCAGAGGAACTCTGTGCTAATGAGTCCTTAGACTTCTCTTGGGGACATGGTGATTTTGATCCAGAAAGACTTTGTTCTGGTGGAGTCTGGGGCTTTACTTTGGGGTATGGTGATGTAGACCCTGAGTGACTGTGTCTCAGTGGTGTTCCAGGTTTCACTTTGGTATCTGGTGAAGTGGATCTAGAACGACTGTGTCTTGGCAGCAATCTAGATTCAACGTTGGAGCAGGGAGACACTGATCTACTTTTGGCTGGAGGTGTTCTAGATGTCACCCTACTAGGACTTGGAGAAGAGGAACCAGAACGGCTTCTTTGTCTTGGTGACATCATCATCTTCACTTTGGGTTGTGGAGATGACGACCTACATGGGCTCCGTCGTGGAGGTGTGTTAGATTTCATTCGAGGAGAGGACCCAGAGCAGCTGTGTCTTGAAGGGGTCCTAGATTTCACCTCAGGGTCAGGTGACGATTCAGAATGGCTCTGCCTTTGTGGTGTTGCAGATTGCTCATTACCCTGGGGACTTGTTATAGATTCTTGCCTTGGTGGTGTTCCAGATTTCACTTTAGGGTGAGGAGACAAACTGGAACGACTCTGCCTTGACGGTGTCTTAGATGCCTGTTTAGGTGGTGAAGAACCAGAGCGACTTCGCCTTGGTGGTGTCTGTGACTTTTGTTTAGGACCTGGAGAGGATCCTGAAAGGCTTCGCCTCAAAGATAAGTGAGATTTTGCTTTCGATCGGGGTGAAGAGAGAGATCTGCTCCGCCTTGAGGACACACGAGATTTTTTCATTTCTGGGCTTGAGTTGGACCTGCTCCTCCTCTGAGATGTTCTGGATTTATTCTTCCGCTCTGATGATGAACCAGACCTGCCTCTTCTCTGTGGTGTTCTAGAGTGAGATCTTCCACGTCTAACTAGACTCCTACTGCGGGATCTTCCACGTCTAACTAGACTCCTACTGCGGGATCTTCCACGTCTAACTAGACTCCTACTGCGGGATCTTCCTCGTCTTGCGGGTGTCCTAGATTGAGATCTCCCTCTCCTGGCCGGCGATCTGGAGCGTGAGCGGCCACGCCTAGCGGGGGTTCTGGAGCGTGATCTACCACTTCTCCTGGCTGGCGATCTGCTACGCGATCTCCGCCTTACTGGCGATCGGGTTCTAGATCTACGCCTAGCAGGTGTTCTCGATCGAGATCTGCCCCTCCGGGCTGGTGTTCTAGACCGAGACCTACGCCTTGTGGGTGTTCTGGACCGTGATCTCCGCCTGGCAGGTGTTCTAGAGCGAGACCTACCACGCCGGGCTGGTGTTCTAGAACGAGATCTACCCCTAGTGGCTGGGGATCTAGAATGTGACCTGCCTCGCCTTGCTGACCTAGATCTGCCTCTTCTCTGGGCATTTCTGCTCCTAGACCAGCCAGGTCGCTGAGGAGACCTAGAGCGACCACGTCGCTGAGGGCTTCTAGATCTTCCCCATCTTTGTGCAGACCGGGACCTATGCCACTGAGGGGACCGGGATGGAGAATGCCCTCTCTTTGTAGGGGTTCGAGACCGAGACCGACCCCTCTTAGTAGTGGCAGGGCTACGGGATCGCCCTGCCCTACGGGAAGGAGTATGAGAATGTGATTTGTCCCGTTTTGCTCGGCCATGTGAACGGTTCTTGGATGTAGGAGAAGAAGAAATCTCTCGGTGGGTTCCAGGAGCTGGTGTGGGTTTAGGACTTTCAGGGGAAGAACTAGCATGCCGAGAAACTTTGGTAAGCTGTGGAGACGGTGGGCAGCTCTCTGAGGAAGATGACGGGGGAGGTTTCTCAGGAGACTTAGGTGGTGAACGGCCCCGGGTTGGGGAGGCCTCAGATGGGGGTTTCACTGGCTCCTGACATAATGGGGTTGTTGCAAGGGGTTGTGGGGACCCTCCTTGTTGCTCAGCAAGGAGCGGAGTGGGAGCAGGTGGTTCTGGGCCTGTGCTGCTCCTCTCCGGGGAGGGGCTAGGTCGAACTGCAGATTTCTAGGAGTAGAAGAGAAAGTAGGGATAGGAATACATAAGCATCAAAATTTCCTATCACCCATAGACCCCAACTTTTTATTTTCTTCTTTTTGTGGTCCTGGGAGTTGAACCTACGGCCTCGCACATGCTTTGCCAGCAGCACTCTACCACTAAGCTGCACCCTCAGTTCATTTTTCACTAAGCTATGGTAGGCTACCTCTGGCCTCAAAATTGTAATCTTGCTTCCATCTCTCAAGTCACTGGGATTACAAGTTTGTACCACTGTACCAGGCCCAACATTCTTTCTAATGAAACTTTTCCACGCATCCTCACATACAAATACTTTTCCTCACCACAAGCAGTCACATTCATTTAATTACAAGATACCCAATCACGTAAAGCACAACAGAAGAAAAAAAAATATGAGAAAAAAGTAATTATATGAACAGGCTGACATCCGGAGTCTTATTAATCCAAAGAAAACACAAAACACAAGTAATTAACACACAATAATTAGCAACAACTACTACTAAAAGTGACCTGAGAGCTCGGAGGAATAAAGGTTTTCTTCATAGGGTTCTTCTATTTGGGATTTTTTGCTGCAGGCAATGGAACCCAAGGTGTCATTCATGTTAACACTCTCATCCCCAGAAAAGGTATTTTTAAATGGAAAAGGGAAAACACTTTCCTAAAATGGGTGGCAAATGACCTCATCCATAGGAGATAACTGTATTAAGTTACAAGAAATAAATACGAACAGAGGCAAAGTTTTGAAATATAATTTGTATGAAGAATAAAATGTTCACCAGGGGCTGAAGATGTAGATTAGCAGTTGAGTGCTTGCCTAGCATGCATGAGGCCCTGCATTCAATCCTCAGCATTGGGGGGAGGAAAAAAAGTTCACCAGGATGGGTAGGGTATGGCAAAGGAAAACAGGAGCCTAAACTATAAATGCCTTAAATATAACTCAAAAACAGTACAAAGTAGATAAAATTTCTGAGATGATCTAACTTCTAACTTGGAAAAGTTACTGCTAGATGAATTAGAAAACAGATCAGAGAACTAAGAAATTATACTGTTAATAGTTGAAGCCCAAAGAAGACTCAAAAGAGAGCAAATTATGAAGCAGGAATTAATGAAAATACCACTCCTCAGTACTTTCAGATTACTGGCAACAACTCAACAGGTTAAGAAAGTTTAGTGAGCCATGGACAAGGATTTGACAAAAGAAAAAAAAAAAATAAAGATATCACTAATAGTAAGAAAAATATGGTCTAAAAAACCTTTCATTTTTACAGAAATTACACGCAGTGGTGCACACCTGTAATCTTGGTGACTCAGGAAGTGGAGGCAGAAGGATCCCAAGTTCAAGGCTAGAGGCAGCCTATGTAACTGAGCGAGAACCTGTCTCATGATAAGTCAAAAAAGTGCTAGGGGTGCAGAGCTCAATGGTAGAGGATTTGCACAGTAACGTACACGGCCCTGGGTTCAGTCTCCCAGTACCACAGAAAAATAACAAACAAAAAGACCCTTCTATTCCTAACTACATATATATACATATAAACACGCTAACAACATAACAACAAAAATATCCAGGGAAACCTGATTCTAAAGGCATCACAATTCAATGAGACGTAATTCTATAGTTATTTGCATACACATACAAGAACCTGATAAACGAGAGAAAAAAAACCAAATTCCTTTCTCTTAATAAGCTATCATACCTCCCTTCATCTAATGCCCCAGTCCTAAAACCCATATTCCAGCAACTCAATAAACATCCACGAACTCAGGAACGTACCTCTTTCGTGTCTTTATCTTCGTAAGGGCTGCTGGCCTGCTTTGTAGAGGGCTCTGGGCTACTAGGCCGTTGTATGTTGGTGGTACCTGGTTCACAAGAAGGTGCATCTCCTTCTCCTCGACGCCCTGAGGCAGGAGAAGGGCTTTGCCCAGCCAAAGCAGTTGTGTGGGTTTTAGCTGCAGCACTTCGAGATCTGTGAGAGTTAATGAAGGATGGGGGAGAGCAGGGAAATCAGCTCACAGGAGACCAGATAACCCCCACCCCCCAGCTCCCATCCACCTTTCCTAACTGTACAACCCTCTTCCACAAAGCCTTCTTGGTCACATGATTCAATTCATTCATAGAAATGCAAACTCAGTTCAGTGTACTCTATTTCTTCCCCAAAAATCCCAAAGCATGTTCTCCCTGTACCCTTTTATTCACCTCCCCCAACCCTCTACCCAGCCCATTCCCTACCCGCTTCATTCACAACTCACCTCTGAGCCCACTTCCTTCAGGAAGCCTTCCCCGATTAAGGAAGCCAGGGTAAGGATTCCTTCCTCCCCCAGACACCACGAACAACCCCCCCACCCTATTCTGGCAGTCCATATACATTATAATGAAGTAAACAAAGAGAAAAAAAAGTAATAAACAAACAAATAAATAAATAAAAGACAAGGGGAAATGTATATGTCTGTCCATCCTGTTGCTTTAGCCTGTCAGCTCCTAGAGGGCAGGGACCGTGTCTTCCGAATGGTCTGTGCAGCGCCTAGCACACCGTGGGCGCTCAATAAATATTAAATTAATTAACCCACCATTCCCTCTCCCTCCCTTCCTCCTGGACTACCCCTTACCGACTGCAAGAAGTATCAGAGGAGGAAGCAGAGTCAGCAGAAGTTGAACGGTGGGCTCGGCGACTCTTGGGAGCTGGTGTGGTACTTCGAGACCTGAAGGAACACCACCACAGAGGTCAGGAGGCTGATACACCTACATTGGATTCTCTTCACCCATCCTTCAACTTTTTACCAGTCAGGGGCATGCCAGATTCTGCCCTGTCACCATAAGAGGGCACTTATCTCCTTACTAAGGAAATTATCCTCAAATTCACTCACCGCTTCCGCTTCTTATCCTTTGATTTACGTTTGCTCTTTGGAGTAGGAGACCTGGGAAATAAGACATGGTTATTAAAAACTTTTTAAAGATTAAAAAAAAAAAAAGAAGAAAAGAAAAAGAAAAAAATGGAAATAATTGGAAAGTGTTACACAAAAAGTTGAAACACTGAACTTTACTCCAAGAAAAAAAATAACAAATTCCTATACGCCAAATAGTAAGTAAGCAAAGCTAACAAGCAATAGCTCCCTACTCCCATATGCCACTATCTACCACATGAGCCAAAGAGTTCTTACCTGTGCTTTCGTTTCTTGGACTCAGATTCTGACCTGCTGGGGAGAAAAAGAGAAGAGAAACCATAAACCCATACCTATGCCTGAACTCAACACTTCTCCAATCGCTCCAGATACTTTCACCTCATACCTGTGCTTCTTTTTCTTTGAGCTCTTCTTTCTCTCCCTTCGAGAAGAGCTGCTCTCTGACCTGCTAAAAATAGGTTCAGAATCAAGGTCATCCTACTTAAGCTTCTTCTCTGGCTCTCCCACCTACAATCCATCCTAAAAAATGGTTTCTAAAGCACACAACTCTAATAGCATCAATGGTCCAGACCGAATCCCAGAACTTCTTTGCTACCTAGTAACTACTGAAGTCAACAAACCTAAAAATGAAGAAAATTCAGAAATCCAAAATGCTGCTGGCCAGTTGTTTACTGACAGAACTATAGACTTAACCCTCTCTGCTAAGCATGCACATTTCTTCTCCCAGCTGAGACCTGAAATAGTAAATTTCATCTCCCTGACTTCTGACAACTGTCTCCTGCTCCCTAAGAGCAAGGTCCTCAACTGCTAGAGAAGGTATACCCTAGGACTGGGCCTCTGGACACCTGAGTAACTCTCCAACTGACTTACCGCCCTCTATCTTTCTTCTTTTTCTTCTTCTTCTGCTTTGGGGTTGGTGAACGAGAACTGCTGGTCTCCCGTACAAGGCTAGGGAAAAAATGAATGGATAGATGGGCATTAGCACAAATTCTCTTAAGACATTTCAATTGCAGAACAAAACCTGAAGTTTGGGAAGAACTGTCCAAGAAAAAAAACAAAAAACAAAAAAATGGAGCAGAGTACTTAAAAACAAAAAAAGAAACTGATATTGGCTTCTTGGTCTTGAGTACCTGTAAGGTTTGGGAGGCTCGGAAGCTGGTTGTTTAGCTTCTCGAGTGCGACGCTGAGGATCAAAAGAACTGCCATCCACATATGAATCACTGATGCCAAATGCAGCACGGAGTCGCTCATTCTTCTTCTCATTCAACTCTGCCAACTGATGGGTCTCAGTTACCCTAAAGGAAAAAAAAGTCAAAAATTCAAAAGGATATAGGATACAAATGGCAGAGCCATATTCAGAAAATAATTATAAGCATGAGCCGAACAGCAACAAGGTAAGAAAAATAAAGGCAAGAAGCAAGTCTCAGAAAGGAAAAAGGAGAGCAGCAGCAATAGTACAGACTGCAGGGGAACCAAAGGAGAGCTTAACACTCACGCTGGCCTCTGCCCTGGGGTCTCCTCCTTGCCCCCAGGGTTCACATCCTTCTCCAGCAACATGAGTCGAAAGGTCGCCACTTTCTCCTGAATTTGCTGTTCCTCGTACCTGAAGGACAAATCCCTTCAGGGTTAGCCAGTAACAGAATACTTTTCCCAGTCACAGGCTTACATTTTCCTCATTCCCAACAGGGGCCCTTCCCTGTCCATGCACACATAGAACTTTTCACTGTCACCCTCAATCCCTTACGCCCTTCTGATCTTTCCCCATCACCCTTCTTCTTTCTCTTCACTATGCCCTCTAGAACAGTGGATTTTAAACATGCTACAATTCAGAGGCCAAGAGAAGAAAGTTAGCTGGCAGAGTTCTCAGTGTTCCTTCCCAACTTCAACAAGAACAGAACTGGTATTTCCTGGGATTCCAAAGGAAGGCATAGTGTATAAAAGGGGAGCTGTTGCTCAAGTTTGAAAACCACTGCTCTAAAAGGTTTTCTGCCCAAATGTGCCCCTTTTCCAAGTGTTCACTTTCCTACCCATGATATCCTTTTATTCTAGCATTCTTCCAATCCCTATTTTTCTGCCTTTGCTACTCTCCAAGGCCTCAATCCTTAAAATCAATCTACCTTTCTTTTTCCTACCAATAACAACACCTGTCAGGTTACCTAGCTCTTCTCCTGCCTGATTGCTACTTTCCTTTCTCTCCCTCATGCACATTTTTTGCTCAATGGTCCCCCTTTCCCCCTGTACATCCACCTATATAATTCAGACCCCCTCAGGCTCCTGTTTATGCTCCAGACACAGTTTCCTCACCTCCCACTCTGCAATGTCCCTTTTTTCAATTCTCTAGCTCATTTTCTTCTTCCCAGACAACTCCTCTCCAGAACTACCAGCCCTAAGCGCCATACAACCCACCTAACACCCAGCTCTGCACTCTCTCAGTGCTTGGCTTGCCCCCATCCTTCCCTCACCCCTGCTCTTCCATCATCTCCTCCAGCTCGAGGCATCGCAGCTCCACGCGCCGCTTGCGCTCGTGGTCCAGGATGTCAGGATTAGGCCGCTTCACCAGGGCAGCCTCCAGGCGCCGCAGTTCCTCCTCTCCCTTGTAGTCAGGCCGCTCACCCCGGCGGCCCCGCACCAGGGACAGGTTGCGCTGGACGTAGCCGTTGGTGCCGCTGCCCCGGGGCGTCGGCAGCCCGATCCCGTTGTACATGGCCCTGTGCCCAGGGGGGCACCACCGCTCCTGGGGGTGAGCGGGGAGACACGGGTCAGGCCCCTGGTCTCAAACTAACAACTTACCACCTCCCACATCCTTGCTCTCCTTCATCCCTAGCTCAACACCTATACTCACACTAAAATCTGCGTTAGCTACATGAACTTCCTCATTCACCTGGTCTCCTAACAAACGCTTCATCCTTTACAAGGCCTCCTTTCCACCAAATTATAGCCCAGTTCTTACAGACTTTTCTCCGAACGCACTTTCACAAGATTCTAAACCATCTCACCTTGCATCCAGATTTCCTTCTTTCTCTTACCCTAGGAAAACAAGGATCCTACTTCTCTCAAATCTCTCTATCTCTTTATTCCTCTTTGGTCCCAATATATACAAATGTTATCCTCATCAAATACTCTAACATCTAACCTCTGGTAACCAAGTGAGTCCTCCAAATGGCACAATGCCACAGATCTGTGGCACCTAAGGACCTGCAGTCCATGTCCAAAGACTCTTCCCAAAACTAAAAACTTTAGACCATCCTGTATGAACACAAAATGAAGTAAACAGTCCCTCAGTATCTGAACACAGATTGGCTGGTCAACATAAAATGAGTGTCCTATGCAACATCACACCCACTACAGGACAGCGTGCATGCTAGAAAGACACACAAACCATGAATAATCCTATACATCGCCTCCCAAAGAGCCATTTCTCTGATTCTAAAGATTTATAGCTCCTATCATCTACCCTGATACCCTCCTTCAGTGTCCTTCCCAACAGGATTTAGCACATGACTTGAAGCTCCTCTAAGTCTGGTTAATGTTTGTTAAATATTACCTGCTTTCTGCTCAATGCACTATTTAAACATATCAAACCAACTTCCTCTGCTCCAACTGTTCCCTTACTTTCTCTACATACTCGATTCCACACTTATCTAGAAAACCTTCAATCTCTACACCTTGCTTTCATTAATATACAACTTATTAACTTTCCCTACCAAGGCCCCTGTTGTGGCAATTCCTAGTTTTTCCTCTCCCACTCTGCATTACCCCTCCCACTTGTTAACCCTATGGCTACTGTCAGGCTCTATCCTCTCAACTTGTCCCAATCCCAGCATGACTGAAGAACCCCCAGACCCCAGTTTTTCTGGGTAGATTTATCAGCTACTCATTCTCTACTCCTTTCTCCTGCTTTAAGTACTCTTAATTCTTTCTCCAATACATCCTCTGCAAGATAGTTTCTTGAAGTGAAAATGTGTGTGGGGAAATTAGCCCAAGAAAAAACCTCAAAGAACAGGCACAGAAGAAGTTAGTCAAGGAGATGGAACTGGATGAAAACAAGGTTTTATTGAGAAAACTCTAGGGAAAAAAAAAATCATGCAAAAATGCCTGAGTGAAGACACTAAAATGTGAAGAAGAAAAGAGGGGCAGAGATACTGAACAGAAGGGAGCTGCCTAGTTGTAATTTGTCCTTCCCCACCCCAAATCTAAGGATGACTCCCTGCTCAATCCCAGTAGCAGACCCAAAAAAGAAAAGAAAGCAATGAAAGGCAACTGCAGAAGGATAAAGGAGTCACAGATGAGGCTAACTCTAAGAAAGGCAAGTGTATATTCAATTGGAAATGGAAAAACCTCTTTACAGCCCAAGAAATCAGTTTCTCTTTCAACCCTCAACCTTAAATGTCTCCACTCTACATCTGGATCCTTTACTGCCTCCCCATTCCCATCTGGTTTCTGCTTCCCTCCCAAAATCATCTGGCCCCCAATTAATTCTTCAGAATAACCATTCACCCACACTTCCATACCATCTCACAAAAATCCTCCCACTCCCTAAAGAAAAAGACAAAAACAAAACAGTATCTGCTAAGCCAAGTATTAGGTCACAACCTATGGAGACCTTCCATAGAATGAGCCAAAAAGGGAGTGGGGGACAGGACATACCACAAAATCCAAGGCAGTGCTCAAGACACTAGAAGGAGAAAGTAACACCAAAAACACAAACTACCATAACCAGACAAGTCTTAAACTGGAATCCACAGACTGGGTATGCAAAAGTAATCCAAGGTAAGAAAAGAAAAGAAAAAGCATGCTACGAAGGAAACTATCACAGAACTTTAGTCGGAAAATCCCCAGAATGCCAAGCTAGTAAAAGAGATAGCCTATCTTAAAATTCCATATTAAGATGTTCAGGGAAAGAAACGTCAGCACTGTGGTGCATGCCTGTGGAATTTGGGGAGACCCTGTGTGAAAATTGAAAGAAAAATTTTTAATTAAAAAAAGAGGTTCTGGGGGTGCAGCTCAGTCAGTGGTGGAACGCTTGTATAGCACAGGACCTGAGTTCAATGTACCGTACTACTTAAAACAGAAAAAAAGAGAAAAAAAACACCAAAAAGCTAAGAAGAAGAGTCCAGGAAACGGACGTGGACCTAGGACCTAACCACCTCGCCAGCTCAGCTTTCAGACACCGTGGAAGCTGAGCAGACACAATGGAACCCACAAAGCTCAAACATTAACCTACGAGGACGCCTAAGCCCACTGCTTAGGACGGAAGGCAGCACGCTCTTTTTGAGTTTTTGATTCAGAGACGCTTAGACAACCGTCAACGAAAACGGAGGGCAAGAGTTTCCTGCCAAGCAATGCCTGAAAAGAGAACCAGAGCACCTAAACGGAATCCAGAATTTTCTTCCCAACGAACAGCTCCCTAGCTTTAACACAACTTCCTAGAACGGTGTTGGAAAAGTGGGACAAAAAGGAGAGCGAGGTCTCCCCCTCACGTGCGCAAGAAAAATACGTTCAACTTCTCCCTTATCTCTAAGATTTGGGCTCCCCCTCCCCAACAACTCCAAGACTGATACTAACGAGCGAGAGCTGTGTAAATCAGGGCCGCCTAGCTCAAGGCCCTCCCTGAGCCCGCTGGGCCGCCAAGGCCTATTTTGGGCCTAGCGGGAGGGGGGAGGGGAGGGGGCTGCGCGGCGCCCCGCAGTCTGGGAGGCTCAGGCGGAGAAGCCCAGCGCCTGGAGTCGGGGGCGGGGGGGGGTTAAGAGGGGCCGCGGGTGGGGGACACAACGGATACGGAAACAGACGCCCCCGTCCCCGCCACCTCAAAGGCCGCCGAGGGCGGACTCGCGAGCGAGGGCCCACTGGGCCACAGGCGTGGGGGAGACGACGAGCCGCCTCCCGCGCGCTCCCCTCCCGCCGGGCGCGCGAATCCGAGCGCCGGCGGCGGCGCGCCCCGTTGCCATGGGGGAGGGGCGCGGAGGGGGAGGGAAGGCGCGCCAGGGCTCCCGCGCGCGGAGTGCGGTGAGCGCGCGCAGCGTGCGTGTCCGTGTGCGTGTGCGCGCTCGGGCCGCGGCCGTTCCCTGCGCGCTCGGGCCGCCGCCCCTCCCCCACCCGGGTCGCGCGCTCCCTCTCCCTCACCCGCCGCCGCCGCCGCCTCCGCGGGGAAGAGGTCCTGCCGCCGCCGCCGCCGCCGCGCGAGCTCCTGCGTCCCGCGGGGCCTGGCGCCGCCGCCTCGCCTCGCCGGTGCGCCCGCCTCAGCCGCCACGGACGCCTCCTGGCTTCCTCAGGGGCCGCAGCGGGCTCCGACTGCGCCACTCACACCCAGCCTGGGCCGCGCAGCACGTCAGCACGATGCAGCGCGTCAGCACGCAGCCGTGCGCGCCGCAGGGCCCACCGGGAGTTGTAGTGCGCTGCGCAAGCTTGTGCGCAGGTGCTGGATCCGCCCCGGGAGGAATAGTTTTTTTTAAGGCGCCGGGGAGGTTTGGCTCCGTGGCACAAAAACTCTTGAGTCCCGTCGGCCAGCGCGAGGAAGGGAGCGGGGAAGCGGGCCGAAGCCGCACCGTCCGCCAGAAGCTCTGCGCTGCGGGGGAAGAACTCAGGGCCTAACGCCGCATCGAGCAGCCCCGAGCTCAGCTCTGCGCCCGCCTTTCCGCCCAGAGCATTCTGGGAGTTGTAGTTCAGGCGTGGCGCGGAACCCGTATATGGCCTCGGTTGGGGGGGCTCCGGCCCGGGCGCGGCCGCCATTTTGTCTCTCCGTCGTAGGCGGCTGAGGCGCGAGCCTGCTGGCTGTGTTGCAGTCTCTGTTCGCACGTGTCCACCGGGAGCTCCCGGCCTGCGGTCCTTGGCAGGAGTCGCCTCAGGGCCCAGCCGGACGTCACCTCTGGAGCCGCTGGGCCCACCGCCGGGGCTAGGGCCTGGGACAGGCCCGAGCCAGCCCTTCGTGGCGTGGGCGAGCGGAGGCGAGCAGAGGCCCTGGGGAGCCGCATTCTGTTAGGGTGGCCCGGCAGGGATGCGGTTTTACCCTGCGGAGCCTGGCAGGCGTTAAGGTGTGGTTGTCAGTGAGGCACAATAGGAAGACAGGGAACGCGGGGTGACCTGGGGAGGAAACGGCTCGTCGCCCTGAATGCCAGCACCATCCAGGAGAGAAACTGCCGTGAGAACCGCCTGCACGGAAACCAGAGCTCCCCTGCACGTCTTTCCAACCCGGATTATGGTCTGTAATTACAGCTAACAGACCGAAACAGGATGAAGAAAAAAAAAAAAAAAATTGGCGACCATGGGAAAGGAGAGAAGGCCCTCACTGGGAATCTGATTGCATCGCCCACCCAATGAGAATCAATAGCTTTAATTCAAGGAGTTTGCTCACAGTCCTCCCAGTTGAGAGTCAGCAGTACCAGCTAACAATCAGTAAAGATCACCCGCGTGGAGACAATTCTCCTTCTCCTTGTTGTTAGGTGCCATCCAGTCGTGGCCGACTCATAGCGACCCTTATAGGGCTTTCAGTAGCTGATTGTTTTCGGGATTGCCTGGGGAGTGGGTTGCCACGTCCTTCTCCCGTTTTTGTGGTGCTGGGAATCGAACTCGGGACTCCAGAGAGTGCAGAGAGGCACTCTACCAACTGAGCTAAATCCCAGCCCCTCTCCTCCTTCTAGGGGCTCTCAAACTAGAGTGTCAGAAACAACAGATGGACTCTGCTTTCTTCGCCCCTGAATGTTTGACGTTTCCATTTAACATTACTAGTGTCCCTCTCCCAGCCCCAATCCTAAACACTGCACCTCATAAAATCATCTTTCAACAAAATTCTTCAGGATAGGAAGAATAGGTAAACTACCTCATGTTGCCTTTTCTTATAGTGAATTTTTTACTCTACTTAATTTTTAAACCTTGTTTAATCTTTAACCTAGTTTTAAAATAAACACAAAATCCCTTATCTCCTTTGTAAAGACACACAGGTGCACCTGTACAGATGCCCGCACTTCACTCTGTAAGCATGTACTGTCTTTCACTCTTTATCCGATAAACTCAGAGCTGCTTAACTCGCTTATTGATTTGTCCTAAAATTCTTTTTTGGGACTTAGCCAAGGACTTGGCTTTCACTTGAGTGGAAGTCCCCAAAAAGGTGGCTCTTCAGGTTAAGGCAGTGGGAGAGCTGAACTATATCCATGAGGGATATATAGTTCACTGGCAGTGAGTGCCAGTGACGTTATGAGCGCCATTGAATTTTTACTCTCAGGTGCCATTTCCTATGTGGTTTTTGTTTGATTTGTGGTGCTGTGGATGGAACCAAGGGCTTTGGACATGCTAGGGAAATGCTCTGCCACCCTCAGCCCATTTCCTATTAATTTTTAAATGTCTATTTTTCTGGTCCTAGGATTCAGCCAGTGTCCCCCAGAGTGGAGTTGTGGGATGCTGGGCTTCCCTGTGGTGTAAATGTGGCCCCTGCTCCTGGCTGGTGACCTTGGACTCCATCTAGATCACCACGGTGAGGCCAAGGCAGGATGATCACAAATTCCAGGCTGGCCTGGAGGGTTAGAGGCTATCCTGGACTTCATAGCAAGACCCTGTCTCAAAAAACAAACCAAAAAGGTGAGGCCCAATTGGAGGTCATTAGGTCAATTGGGCGCACACTGGGGCATTGTGAGATCCCCCCAGTCTCTGGCTTCCTTTCCTTAGAGGTTATTTCCTCTTATCAGTCATTACCACATACCATGAGGTGATTAGACAAGGGCCAAGGGCCCTTGCCAGAGCCTGCTCAATCCTGTTTGAACTTCAGCCCCCAAACTGAGCTAAATAACCCTCTTTATATAAAGTTTGCTGCATCAGGTATTTTGTTATGCTAGTGAAAATTATATACTGACGAACTAATAGGCCTTCATAATTTAGTTTTGTTTGAGAGAGCCTCACTTTCTAGTTGAGGCTGGCCTAGAATTCACAATATAGCTCATGCTGGCCTCAAACTCACAGCAGTCCTCCTGTCTCAGCCTCTCAAGTTCTGGGATTACAGGTGTGCTCCACCATGCCCAAATTTCTCTGTTTTAAGTACCCAGTGGGAAATGTATTTAGAAGCCAAACTCTGAATGCTAGGCATGCTTATAGTTGTTGTTGTTGTTGTTAGGTGCCGTCGAGTCGGTATCCGACTCATAGCGACCCTCTGTACAACAGGGGAAACACTATTGTCAGTGCTTCTCTGCTGTTCATAGGGTTTTCAATGGCAGATCGATTTTTGGGAGGGGGTTGCAGGGTCCATCTCCCAAGCCTACAGCTTCTGGTGTTCCCAGGCGGTCTCCCATCCAGGTACTAACCAGACCTGACCCTGCTTAGCTTCTGAGATCTGACAGGATCGGATACCACAGGGCTATGGCTGCAGGCCATGCTTATAGTTACCATAGTGTTATTTCTAGGCTTCCCAGGTGCTACGATTACAGGTGCACTACCAAGGGCCCCACCTTTTAAAGGCCCTTCCCTCTCCCAGTACTACCACCCTGAGACCAAACCTCCAGCACATGAACCCTTGTGGGCGCTAACCCTATCCAAACCATGCAGAAGGTAAACTAGAAAGTTTATAGCACAGAAACTTGGTTGACCTCTATTTAACCAAGCAATCAAAGTTAGCATTGGTAGTAATGGAACTGTTGGGTGGCAAATGCCTCTTCATGTGGTGCACTGAGAAGAATATTGCATCCCATCTGTGGTCTTCGTGCCCAAAGTGATGACCGGAATCTAACCATGATAATACATCAGACAACCCCAGCCCTTCCAAGATACTTACATTCACCAGTTCACACTGGTATCTCCATGCCAACTAGTGGCATCAGGTTTGTTCTGTCCTCTCCCCTCTTTGTAACTCTTTTCCCCAAATGTAAGAAATTTGGCTTCCATTTCCCAACAGAGTTACTTATTGGCTTCATCCTAGTATTGTAAAAAGTAACTTCAGAATAGTTCATCCATGCTGTGGCAGGGGTGGGAGGTGATGCCTCCTATTTAGAGGTCAATATTTCTTTGGCAGGCTTTTTGTCTTTAGCCTGAGGGCATGCACTGTAACTACTGTATTCAAAAGTCACTTCACCTGGTGTGGTGTCGCACGCCTGTAATCCCAGCGGCTCCAGAGGCGGAGGCAGAAGGATGGCAAGTTCAGGACCAGAGGCAGTCTGCGTAATTTAGCAAGACCCTATCTCAATAAGTAAAAAAAATTGCCCCGGCCCGCGGGGCTGTTCAACAGGGACCTAGAGTAGGGGGCGAATGAATGAGAGAGAGAGACGAGACACGAAGGATGAGAGCAAGACAGGCTGTCTGATCAAGCTCCAAAGTCTTTAATGTTTTGCTGTAACTTAAATACACATGGAGGGGGAGGGGAGGGGCAAGAAAGTCACAAGAGCCAGGTGATTCTTCAGAAGTCTTCAGCTCCTCCTGTAACCCTGACAACCGCTTTCAGATGGTAATTTCAATTCAAAGGTCACAATGCCCTGTGGCTCGACATCTGCTATTTTTCACCACACCCTGCACCTTTTCATCAGGGTATCTTGTAAAAAGTTACTTATGTTCTTGGCTCCCCGCAAAAAATGGGCTGGAGGTGCAGCTCAGTGGTCCAGCACTTGCAGAGCATGCAGGCGCAAGGTCTTGGGTTCAACCCCCAGTACTGCCAAAAAAAAAAAAAAAAAGTTAACTTCAGTCAGCTGGGGTTTTTGTTTGTTTGGGGGGGGTGTGTCGGTGTGTTTGCAGTGCTGAAGGTTGAACCCAGGGCCTTGCACATGCTACACAACCACACTATCACTAAGCAACACACCGAGCCACCTTTTAAAAATTATTTTTTATTTTGAGACAAGGCCTCACTAAGTTGTGCATGCTGCCTTTGACCTCAAACTTGCAATCCTCCTGCTTCAGCACCCCAAGTGCTGGGATTACAGGCATGGGCTACAACACCCCACCATTTAGCTGGTACCATTTCGCTCCCTTTAAGTGCATTTATGTTACTCATTTGAAACATACATTGGTTCATTTGTTTCTGTATTGAATTTTAGGATTCTTTTCCATCTTTATAGATCATCAAAAGTCAGGTCTATACAAAAAGTTATATTCAGAGAAAGGTTTTGTCCCCACTATCAGTCCACATCCTCTGTGTAACCAGTCTCTGTCATCTGCTCTTTCCTCCTAGGTTTCTTTTGCCCAAGTGAGAAATTGATATATAGCCCTGGCTGGCCTCAAACTCACACTGATCTTCCTGTGTCACCCGCCCCAGTGCTGGGATTACAGGTGTGCACCACTGCACTCAGCTAAACATGTTTTCTTAATTCCCTTTCTTACACAAAGCTAAGATGGATACTCTTCCTGACTTGACTTTTTTATTTCAGAAACCTGTCTTGGGCATCATTCCATATCAGTTCACAGAGCTTGGTAGATGTACCATCCTTACTCAGCCACTCCTCTAGGTATGAACGTTTAAATTGGTCCCTGTATTCTGTAATCACAAACAATGCTGCAGTGAGTAGCCAGGTGCATATGTTATCATCATCTGGTTGGAGGTGGTAAATTGCTATAAGTGAGTATGCTGGGGGCAAAAAGCAAATATGTAAATAGTTTTGTTAGTAATACCAAATTCCTCTCAGGAAAAGTTATATTTATTTGCATTCCCATTAGCCAAACATGAAAGAGCCTGCTTGCCCACAGGCTCGCCAGTAGAGGGCGGTACTATACTTTTCAGGTTTTGCTAATCTACTAAGATACGGTACCATATTTCAATGTAGGGTTTTGTTTGTTTTTGTCTATTGGTTGGTTGGTTGTTTTTTTGTGGTGACATGTATAACACAAAACTGATCATTTTAACCACTTTTAATGGTACAATTCAGTGGCATTTAGTATGTTCATGATGTCATGCAACCGTCACCACTACCTCCAGAACTTTTTAAAACATCCCAAGCAGGAAATCTGTACTCATTAAACAGAAACTCCACATCCCCCTCCCCAGCCTCTTGTAACCTCCAGTCTAAAGCTTCTCAATGAATTTGCCTGCTCTAGGTACCTTATTCCCCATGTATCTGTCAGCTTGTCCTGCTGTGGGAGCTTTCCTGTTGCTCCGAAGGCTGAAAACTGTGCCACCAGTATTTCAGACACCAACAGGGCCATGCATGATGGGCAGGTTTCAGCTGAGCTTCCAGACCAAGACAGTCTAGGGAGAAGGACCCAAGAGCCCACTCCCAAAACAATCAGCCATTGAAAACCCTATGAATAGTAGAGAAGCACTCTCAAATATAGTGCTGGAAAATGAGCCCCCAGGCTGGAAAACATTTAAGAAATGACTGAGAAAGAGTTACCTCATCAAAGTAGAGTTGACCTTAGTGATGAGGGAATGGAGTAAAGCCCCTGGGACCTCCAGTTGCTGATGTGGCATGACACAAAATGAGAAGAAACACAGTGGCTGCAACAAGGGGCTCAAACATAAAAAGATCGTGTGCATGGGACAGTGTCAGGTAGTGTTTCATTCTGTGGTACCAGGGTCACTATGAGTTGGGCTTGACTGGATGGCACCTAAGCAGGTACCTTACAAGGTACCTCATACAAGTGGAATCATATAATGTTTGTCTGGTTTATTTCATTTAGCATAATGTTTTCAAAGGTCATACATGTTGTAGTATGTACCACAGTTTCATTTTTATGTTGTTGTTGTTAGGTGCAGTCGAGTCGGTATCCGACTCATAGCGACCCTCTGTACAACAGGGGAAACACTATTGTCAGTGCTTCTTTGCTGTTCATAGGGTTTTCAATGGCAGATTGATTTTTGGGAGGGGGTTGCCAGGTCCTTCTCCCAAGCCTACAGCTTCTGGTGTTCCGAGGCGGTCTCCCATCCAGGTACTAACCAGGCCCGACCCTGCTTAGCTTCCGAGATCTGACGGGATCGGATGCCACAGGGCTATGGCTGCAGGCTGATTTTTTATGACTAAATAATATTCCCCTATATGGTTAGACCACATTTTGTGTATCCATTCACTGATGGACATTTGGGTTGTTTCCACCTTTTGGCTATTGTAAATAATGCTGCTAGTAAACATTTGCATTCAAGTTTTTGTGGGCATATGTTTTTCATTTTATTTGGGCTTATACCTAGGAGGAGAATTGCTGGGTCATACTGTCATCAATGGTTAGAGATGCTGTCGCCCAACGTTACCGCTTTTCCTGAGGAGTTCCCATTCTCAGGACCTGTACTCAGGGAATGCCGGGTCCATGTCTTGGTCACTGAAAAGAATTCCAGGATGAAACAGGTGAAGCAGTTTTGAGTTTATTAGATAAAGTGTAAGAGATAGTACACGATTTCAGAGTCAAGTGCAGGCGTGTATATGTAGAGAGAGATGCCTAAGAAAGAATCATAGTATACATCCAAGACATAGGGGGGTGCTTCTCAAGAGAAAGAAGAGCACTCGGGCATGTATGTGTTCCCTCTAGTTTTATTTACCCTAGGGCACGCCCCGTGTGACATCAGTACTGGGTGCCCATGTCTGGGCGCCTGATGGGCCTTATGAGTTCCTCTGGGACAATCAATAATTCACAGTGATTTCCCCCTGGGCAAATGAGACTGGGAGTCTCATGTACAAGATGCCTTGATTTAGGGGAGTGCAGTGGAGGCATAGGTCTAAACAGGAGGCAGTGTTAGAAGGCAACAGGCAGGAAGAATAGAAACATCAGATCCTCCTAGCCTAGCTATGTACTTCCCAGCTACCCATAATACGGAATATCAATGGGTAACCTTGTCACTTGGAGACTCCCACCCTCTGCAGGTGCTTTGCTGGCTGCCTCCAGGCCCCTGCAACACCAGCTGGTGTCTGGGCCCCATGTGTCCTCTCAGCCCAGTGGGCACCTGGCCACCACCAGGCCAGCTTTGGCACAGGTGTGTGACAGACACAGCAGGCAGAGCATTTGCCCCCACTCCCCCTACCCTTCTGGGGGTCACGGGGGACTGAGCCCATGGAAGAGACCCTGGTACCTGGGTTCAGGACACCTTGGGAAGGAGCCTGATGGTGTGGAAAAACTCCTGGACTGCCTCCCTCGGTGGCCTGCTGGGGGCTGGGCCTGTAGCTCCGTGGTGGAGCGTTGGCCTAGCCTGCCTAGAGCCTGGCTTCCAACCCCAGCACCGAAAAATTAACAAAATAAAAGAAAAGAAAAGAAGTGAGACGGCCTGCCAGCTCAGCCCTGTCCCTCCTTCCCCTTTCTCTGGGGATGAATGTCCTCTTGGTTTCAAGAGTTTGGGTTTTTGGGGGTGTTTTTTGGTTTGTTTTTACTACTGGGGGATTGAACCCAAGGCCATGGACATGTTAGGCAAGTGCTCTAACTCAGCTCTCCCATCATAGCCCATGTAGAGCTGAGGGCCCCACACACAGGATGCCCTTGGTGCAGCTTTGCAATGTGAAGAAAACCAGAGGAACCCCAATGCCGATGTGTAGTTTAGGAGGAAATAGTTATGGAAGAAGTGATCCCTCACCTTTCCTGGTCCCTGAGGTCTGTGTGGGGCAGGCTACTTTCCCATCCAAGGTGGGTGGGCAGAGACTCAGGGATGGCCAGGTGGTAGCTCAGCCCAGGCAGGCTCTGTTGCCCTGAACCTTCCTCATTGAGGTCCGCAGCAGTTTGACCCCTTTCTCATCACTGCCCTACCTTTGAGGCTGTTCAAAACTTTTCTAGCCATGCGCAGTGGCGCATGCCTGTAATCCCAGTGCGTTGGGAGGCGGAGGCAGGAGGATGGCAAGTTCAAGACCAGAGGCAGTCTGTGTAATTTAGTGAGACCCTGTCTCAAAAAACAAAAAATGGACTGAGGGTCCAGCTCGGTGGTCCAGCACTTGCAGAACATGCAAGCGTGAGGCCCTGGGTCCAAACCCTTATACCGCTTAAAAAAAAAAAAAAAAAAAAAAAAAAAATTTTTTCTAAGAGCAGCAAGATGACCCACGCCTCTAATCCCAGCAGGAGGCAGAAGCAGGAAGATCAGAAGTTTGAGGCCAGAGACAGCATGTGTAACTTATTGAGACCCTCACTCAAAGTAAAAAATACACTCTAATACAATTTTTTGTGCATGTTAAGCGAGCACTCTACCAACTGAGTTAAAGCCCTAGCCCTCAAAGTAAAAAATAAACAGGGGGCTGAGAGGCAGCCCAGTGGCAGAGCTCTCGGAAAGGATGTGCTGGGCCTTTGGTTCAACACCCAAGTATGGAAAAAACAAAAACCAAACTCTTTTTATGACTTTGGCTCTCATGCCAGGTTAGGACCTGTTTCTGCTCTGCACAGGCAGCACCTGGCACACTTCCCGCCTTGACTTTGCTGGATCTCGGTGCTGGTTGTCAGGAGTTGGGAAGCAGCAGGCTTGGCTCTCGGTGGGGAGGGTCTTCTTGTACTGCCTTCACTCTGCGCTCATAGCCCCAGCCCACCTAGCCCATGAGGCCCTCCCACAGGTATATCAGTAAGGTGGGGCACCTACCTCTGGACCTTGCTCTAGGAAGGTGGGAGCCTGGCAGCGGAGGCCAGAGAAGACGATGGCCAAGGGCAATGGTCTCAAGTGGGTGCAGAAGGGGATACGGCCCTACAGAGGGGACTGTCTGAAGGTGTCTCCCAAAGATCACTCCGCACTCAAGAACTCCTACGAGAGATTTTAATAAGCAGAAGGACAGAGTGGCTGCTCTGGAAATGAGATGAGCAGCAAGGTACAGCAAGAGAGCTCCTTATATGGGGGTGAAGTGGAATTTTCCAGTGGAGGCTGATGTTAGGGGAGTAGTTCTGGGTCATGTCACAAACATCAACACCCCTGACCATGCCATTTTTAAATCAGATTATATCCAAAGGAGGTGAGCCTGGAGCCAGATGGGATAATAAAGTAAGGTGGGACAAGACTAAGAAGCCAAGTTAAGTATTGGAAATGACCATCTGTGAGGCAGAAACGAAACCTAACTTATGAAATGGCAGCTGAAAACCAAGATGGCTGTACATAAAAACCCAATGCTGTCCATGACTAGAGTTGTGCAGGCAATCGAGGAGGGGCACAGGGCCGCTGCTCTGAGCCCCCTTGGTAGCTTCCCAGGCTGTCTCTACCTCCAGGACCAATGCTGTTCCTGTGGGTCTAGTTCAAGCCCAATAATACCTAGAACCTCTGGCCTGATGGGATCCCTGAGGCCCCAACTTTCTGCTGCTTGTGAGAGAGTTGTACCCAGCGGCTCGACCCCAGAAAAATACTCCAAGACATAAACGGATTGGGAGCAGAAGGAAGCTTTAATAGACTGATCAGCCGGCTGCCCTTAGGCCCAAGAATGGACTTGGAGAGAACAGCAGCTCAGGTCTGGTCAGTTCGCGTTTTATAGGGAAGTGAAGGGGTGGGGGAGTACAATGTAAGTTTCCATTTTCCACAGCTCAGCCCTTTATAGGAAGTCCCCGATTTTGACCTTTTACAAGGTTATCTTGTGACACCACCTTTTTCTTAATCCAGCCCTTCAGCAGGCACAGCCATTTTGTGACACAGCTGCCCTTATCAGCTTTTGTTGAAGGCTGGTTTGCAAGGAACGGAGATGCCCACGCTGACCAAGAACCCAGAGTTGTCCTGAATGACCCCCTTACCTTAGGATTCTGTCCTGCAGGCACCACTCCACAAATTCCTTTAAATGATCACTAGATCAGAATGCTCTGGGCCAGAATAAAGGGCTGTAGATATGGGCAGTAACTTCCAGGAACTCCCAGGTCTCAGGATAATACAAATGGCATGCATTAGCAACTCAAAAGCCCCACCTTATTTGGACTTTTGCCTTTTGCCTTCTCCACCCCCTCCTTGCCTGCTTGTAACCCACATTATAAGCCTTCACCCTACAATGAGCCGGGGTCCCAACACTGAACCACTGTGCCGGTGAGGTGTGGTACCCTCGAGCTCGAGCATTAATAAAGGCTCTTTGTTACTACATGCGACTTCGGACTCCCTGGATGTCTTTGGGGAACTCGAATTTTGGGCACAACAGAACCAGTGATTTTAAAGTGACCTTGGGCCTGCTCTCACAAGGGGCCCCTTGGGAGACAGTCCATGGCCTGTCCTTTGTGGTCCCCTAGAACCTGTCCCTCATCCACTGCTCTCCCAGACAGCCCCACCTCCTCCCAGAAGCTTCCCTGGCCTGGCGGCTTCAGGCTCAGAGCTCCTAAGGTCACTTCTTCCGGCAAGGAAGGCAGCACTGGAGTTTGTCAGGGGACAGCTAGGACCGGGGATCCTGAGGGGGCCTATTTACACAGGAAGCACAGGGCCTCTTCCACCTGCTCTGGGGTGGGTGACATCAAGCTGTCTTTCACCTCACTTCCCCACTTGCCCCGCTGCCTCTGGCACTGCCCTGTGCATTGGGTCTTCATCCACATTCCCTTGCAGGGTTAGTTTTCTGCCTCAGCTTCGAAGAAGGTCCTTGAGGGATCCTTAGGTACTCAGCCATCAGTCCCAGGTGACCTACTTTCATTTTGGGTTAGGTGATAAAGACACCAAGGGAATGGGGGTGGGGGTCTTGAGCACATAAAGAGGAAGTGAATGGGAGCTATGTATAATGGCATGCATGTATGGAAACATCATCATGAGACCCATCAAGTTGTACATTAAAAATTACCAAAAAAATGCAAAAAAGAAAGAAAGAAAGAAGCTAATGTCCTGAGATGCTTCGTGCTCTAGGGTTCCATTTCCTAGGGTTCAATAAAAATTTATTTTCTTTCTAAAATAGAAAAAGAAACCAAATAAACTAAGTGAATCTCCTAGGCAAGTTCGGAGCCGCCCAGGTCACGTGATTTCAAGGAAAGCACCCTTTCTGCTTAGCCGCACCCTGAAATCTGAAGTGGGTGGGGAGGAAACCTCTCAAATCCTGTTGTCCCTGCCAGGTCTGGGCACTAGATTCAAAACCTTGAAACTGCGTTGAGACCGTGTCTGACGAGGTGAGGGTGGAGAGGGGAAATGCCCCGTAGCTCGGGGGTCCCACAGGTAGCTCATTATCAGGGGGCGCAGGGGGCCTCTGAGGAGGGAGGTTGAGGCTGGAAAGGGTTCACAGCCGGGGGAGGACCACGCAGGAGTAGCTGGACAGCTCTTCCCAGGCAACTATCAGACTCCCTCCTGAAGGAGCTGCACACCCAAGAGCAGGCAGGACCAGGGATTCAGGCCTGTGGGAGACTTTAGGGGCTGTGAAGGGGGCATTGGGATGGGGTGGCAGAGGGTGGATTGAAGGCCAGGGTGCCTGCTCCTCCACACCCTCCTGGGGGGCCCAGCCCCTGACCTGCGGCCTCTGCCCCAGGACAGGGGCCCTGGTATGGAGAACATGGAATGGGGACAAGGGATGGCAGTGGGTGTTCTCTGAGGACCCAGGGAGCAGAGGCGAGCCTGAAGGGGCCAAGGTTGAGGACCGTGAGGCAGGGCAGCTAGGGGGCAGAGGACTGCTCAGGGAGGGCTGTTCAGCCCTCTAGAACGGGCTGCCCTCCAACATGAGCAGGGAGGCTGTCACCACCCATAAGCCCAGGAGGAACCTGGGCAGGGCTGTAGATTGGATCTTCTGCAGCTGCCTGCCCCCCTCCTGCCCTCTGGAACCTTCCAGAAGCCACTGGGTGGGAGGAGAGCAAGCATGTGGGGCTGGGCCCTGAGTGGCCTTTTAGCACCTCCCCCCATCTCAGGGGTGACCCTAGCCTGTGGGTGCCTCGGCCAAGGCCCGGCTCCTGGGAGACCATGCCTCCCATCCAGGCAGCCCTCTAAGTGGGGACCTTGGGAGGTTGTGGGGGGCTCCAGGGAGACAAGGTGAAGGTGAAGATGATGTGGGCCTTCCTCCCAGCAGAAGTGAGTGCCGAGAAGATGATGCAGGGGGCAGCCATGACAGCAGCGGCGTCCACCGTTAAAATCTTGGTGGTAAGCATCAAAGCCCAGCCCTGGCAGTCAAGATGGCCCCGCCCAGCCCACAGCCCCTGGGGACAGGAGCAGGACCCTGGTCACCTCCCCGGGATAAACAAAGATCCCAGTGGCCTGTTAGGACACTAAGGGGCTTCGCCCTGCCTGAGAGCCCAGGATACCTGAAACAGAGTATCTCTGGGCACAGGCCCGGAGACCTGCAGGACCCTGGACCTCCCTCCCCTGCTGGGGATCCCAGGCCTGCTGGAGCAGGGGTGGGGTGTCACTCGGCAGCCCACCGGCTCTCACTGAGAGACTCCCATTGCCAGATCTGTTCTGAGAGCCTCCCTGGAGCCACCTGGGTACTGCCAGCCCAGGGGTGGGTGCTGGGGTCCCCTGGCCCTGTGAGAGGCTGGGCTCAGAGGGGCTGAGCCCTTCCCTGAGGCCACCAGCAGGTCACTACAGAGGGAAGAGCACTACAGTCCACTCAGAGGTGTTTCCTCCCATCAAGCTGGGGTGGGGCTGTGGGAAGGTCCCTGCCCCAGTGTACCTGGGACCTGGGCCCATGGATCCTCTGTGTTCCCAGTCTGTGGGGAGGACCTGAGGTCACCCAGCCATTTCTTCTTCCCAGGAAGGAGGTGGATGTTCGGCCAGCGTGATGGCCTCGGGGCCTGTGGCGTGGCTCATTGCGGCTGCAGCTGTGGTTGCCATTGTGGTTTTCGTCTCGGTTGTTGCCTACTGTGTAGTAAAAAAGGTCAGGAACGCAGCCTCTTGCCCAGGACACTTGGGAAGGGCCTGGGTTGGAGTGGTTGGGAGGCAGCCCACAGAAGGATGGGGGACCTGGGTCAGGTGTGGAAGAAGGAACGGCCCCTGGTCCTGATGCGCAGTCACCCAATCTGTGTCCCTCGCCTTCCTCTTGGGGCTCTGCTGACCCCGCACTCTCTTCCAGATGAATGCAAAGGAGCTCCAATAATTCAGGGACTGGAACCCTGTCCAGGCTCCAGGAGAGGAGAGGCCCTGGCCACGAATCTGTGGGACAGCAGGCTCTACACATTTCAAATGCTGAGAATGAATGAGGTCAACCTTTGGGCCAAAAAAATGTCATTAAACACACAATGATTGAGCACCTGTGTGCTGGACTTTTTCTAGAAGCAAGCTCTGGATTCCAGGTTTCTGGGTTCTTCAAAACATCATTCCATCCTTGATGCCCCAAGGCCCTTCTCCCCCTGTCCCAGCCCTCACTGCCCCTTCCTTCACCAGAGCTGCCTGGCCTTGGGCCACCAGCCCAGGTGGACTCTTCCAAGGACCCCACCCCCAGGCCTCAGAGCCCTGAGACTCTCGGCCTGGAGAAGCAGCTTCTGACCATAGCTGGGGGGGTCCCGGGGTCTCCCCTTCCTCCACTGGGCCCCAGGGAGCCCTGGCTCTCCCTGCAGGCTGGCAGAACCATTCTGTGGGGGTCTCAGAGCAGACCAGCTTTCCCTCCTCCTCGCTCCCACTCTCGAGAGTAGCAGGTGAATGTGCTGAGAGGGTGGCGTCCCAAGCCCAGGAGCCCCCTGAGGCCTAGGCCTCTTTCCTGCCCCTTCTCAAGGATGTGACATCTTGGGTCAGAGAGGGTCTGCCTAGGACAGCCATCTGTGGTCCCTCCCTCCCTTGGAAGCAGGCTGTCCTTCAGGGTCTCGGCCAGTGTGCCCTGTGGCCCCAATGCCATAGAGCCCAGTGTGGCTGCCTTTCGGGGGACCTCAAGGGCAGGACAAGTAGGGAACACACCACTGAGGCTCCATCCACTAGGGCAGCTTTCCTGAGTCTTGGGGGCCAGCTTACTGTCCATTGGCCCAAACTTGAGACTACCCTGGTCTACTGAGTGAGTTCCAGGCCAGCCTGGGCTGCATAGTGAGACCCTGTCTCAAAAGAACCTGAAAGACAACAACAACATCAACAACAACAAAAACCATTCTGAAAACAGCCCCAGCTACACCTTGGCTTCTTTCCTGATGTTCTAAGTCAACACTCATCCTCTGTGGACCAGGACGGGCGTTGGCTTCTGGAACCTTCTGCCCTGCCACTGTGCTGCCTGTCTGGCCCTATCCTCCCCACCTCTTTTGGATCTGGCCTCTCTCCTGTCTTGCAAATACTCTCCTCCTCCTTCCCCAGGAAATTGTTACCAGAATCCAAGTTTCCTTGCTTGAAACTGTACTGAAAAAGGGAAATATAAAAGACTGAGGGAAGGAAATGGATCTGTTCAAGGCCAGCCTTGAGGAAAAAGAAAACTTTCTGTCTCACACCTCCATCTCAGGGAACAGGTAGTGTTGCCTTTTATGGGACAATGGACAGAAATTCCCAGTCCTGTCCTGAACCCATTTCCTTAGGTGCATTTTCTCACCTCTCTCTCTTTTTTCCCAAGTCCTCCTCCTTAGAATATTCTCTCATCTTCTTCTTTTTTCTTTTCAGTACTTGGTGGTTGAACCCAGGGCCTCACACATGCTTGGCAAGCGCTCTACCATTGAGCTATGCTCCAGCCCCCTTTTTTAACTCTTTTATCTTGAGATGTCGTGGGTCTGGCTAAATTACAAACTTGCGATCCTCCTTCCTTTGCCTCCTGAATGGCTGGGATTACAGGTGTGTGCCACCGGCGCCCAGCTATTTCATCTTTTTCCTTCCTGACAGTGAAAATTGACCTGGACCTTCTGGGTATTCAGCCCCTGTATTTTCTTTTTAGACAAGCACCCCTTTTTATGCAAGTCAGTGTATGCTGGCTAAAGGTGAGGAGGTGTTACAGATGCCTCTAGAATTTAGCATGCCATGCGAAAAGGGATGGGTTATTAAGAGTAGAGGAAGGATCAGAGAAATAAGGCAAAGTACATGACTCTTCCCAGTCTGTGCTGCAGATCAAAGCAGATTGAAAGGGAAATCAAGTCAGCTCTGCTGGCAGGTTTCCTGTAGGAATCCTAATTTTTAGGGTGGCTATTACAGACCCCTGGGCTCCAGCACAGCCACAGCCCATCTCCAGCCCAGAAGACTCTCTTTCCATTTGGACTCATTTCCTTCCATTTGGACCCACAGCCCCAATGCCTGGGAAGTCTCCACTGTGTTGTTCCCTAGGCCTCCCCACACACACCTCAGGCATGGAGTGGGAGCTCACCGTCTCCCTCACCCCCCCAGGGGTGGTCTTCCTGCCTGGAAGGTCACCACCATGCCCTTTGGCCCTATACCACCACCACCACCACCACCACCACCACCCCGGCAGCCTGCACCCTGCCAACTGGGCCAGCAGCATAGAAGGCCACCATCCCTTCCTGGGGACCTCTCTCCCAGCCTTCACTACTTCTCTTCCTTCCCCATGCTTTGGCCTGAGGATCCGTTCCTAAAACCGCCATTGACTGCACTTGTCTACAGGATAAAATCCACTGTCCTCTTCCAGATGGACACAGCCAGTCCAAAGGGGCTCGCTGGGTGGGAAATGCTGATCCTTCCAGAGTTCCATTCTCTGCCTGCCACCTGGCTGATCTGTACTCAGCTGAGTGCAGCTTTATCTCCTTTCCAGGAAGCACCCTGGGCTGAACAGCCCAGCCCACAGCTGAGGAACACCAGGAAGGCCACTCATTTGGAGCCTGCTGTAGCCAAAGGATTGGCCACTGCTGCCTGGGCTTCGCAGAGACTCAAAGGCAAATAGAGGACAGGACAGCCATGGGGAGCACAGAGAGGGGTGGTGCTGGAGCCTGGGGAAATGGTGCCTGTGATGTGTTGGATTTGGGGAGCAATTTGGTCTGAGGTGGAAGTGGGAGAGAAAACAGGGAGGCTGGCCAGGGCTGATGGTGCTGGCCAACTGCTGTCAAGCTCGTGGCTTCCAGGAGCCCTGGGCCAGAGAGCTCTCTGTGACTGGGCTGAAGGAGGCGGAGGCTGGCTAGAACATGAGCGGTGGACACTCTGGAGAACCAAGGGTTAAGTTCCTAAAGAATCTTTTACAACAGAAGGAGGAGGAAGGAAGTCAGAGGGGAGATGATCTCTTCCTGAGATAGTAGGACCATGGAGCTCAAAAACGGCAGGGCACCTCCCCTGGTTCAGGCATGCACACTTATATAAAATCTTGACCTTAGGGAGAACCCAGCCTCATGATGCGATCATTACCATCTCATGTGTAGGCATGGAAGCTCAAGAATTTAATTATAACAGACTGAACGGTGGGTAGGGACGTGTGCAAAAAGGAAGAGGTTATATAACCCCAAAGTGGACCACAAAGGGACCAGATGAGCACCTGACTTTTTTCTCCAACCTGCTCATCTCCTACAAGATATCCACACCCCTGTCCCCCAGGGCCTCACTCTATCCTGATGGCCAGTCTGTGGACAGCATCTGTGGGACAATAAACTTCCGTTTCTGCTCTCCTCCTCTGTTTTATGTTGCTTTCCATTTCACTGTGGGTGGGTTGGCCAGAGTCATCTTTTCCATTACCACAAGAACCAAGGACTGGAGGACCACAGTGACCTCCACGTCTGTCTACGTAGTCTCTTCCAGGAGAGACGCCCCCTTCTCCTCTCCCCTCCTCAATCGTAGCAGTGGACGCTGGCTGGAGCCCCTCTCCTGGCCCGCCACTGTCTGCACAGTGTTCAGGGCAGGCCTGGGCGCAAGCAGGGACTCTTGGGGGGTCAGAAAGGTAAACAAAGGACCAAAAGGATGTCCATGGATCGAGGGCTGCACCCTGCAACTTGGGCCATACAGTCTTCTAGACTGTTCCACCCTGGCAGTGATCACCTGTAGGCCTGAAAAAGAAAAGAAATGCACTCAAAGAATGAGCAATGTACAAAAACACTCAAGCGGAAGAGAGACGTACAAAGTATGAATCGGATGCAGTCTTAGGCCCCACCACCCCGATGGTGGGCCCCACTTCCAGCAAGTTAAGCCACAGTCCTCCAGTGTATGTACTGCAGATACCTTTCTAAGCCAGTGTGAATTTCCGGTGGCTGCCCTTCCAGGTTACCACAAACCAGGTGCCTTCATATGACAGAAATTGATTTTCTCACAGCTCTGGAGGTCAGAGCCGCAAATCAGTGTATGGGCAGCACCATGCACCCCTGGGGCTCCAGAGAGGAGCCTCCC
The DNA here is from genome assembly GCA_007922755.1 of Pedetes capensis. Lineage (NCBI taxonomy): Eukaryota > Metazoa > Chordata > Mammalia > Rodentia > Pedetidae > Pedetes > Pedetes capensis. The sequence goes on along the minus strand of VMDO01002944.1, from coordinate 80,841 downwards.
CTCTTCTAGCTTCTTCTACTGGCCCCTAATCCTTGGCTTGCAGCCATCTCCCTCCTGTCTCTGCCTCTGTGGCTGCACAACCTCCTCCCCTAGGCTGTGAATCTGTCCCCTACACCTGGTCTCTGCAAAGGTACAGTTGTGTCGCAGGCAATTATAAAGTGCCTTTGCTAAAAGCACTGACTCCTCACTTGAACCCACAAGTGTCCTGTTCCAGACCCCAAGGGGTCTCTAATGATCACCAGCTTTTGTCCGGAGCCTACAGCCCCTTTGGAGGTAGGAAACTTTAACCTGTAAGCATCTCTTTGACAAGAGGTTACAAATAACCCCCTCCAGCAAAGACCGATGGCTTCCTGTAAACACTGTGCAGAACCAAAACAGGAAGTGAACTCTGAGAGGGTTCCTTATGCACTCTGATGGCCCGTGTCCCCAGTCCTTCCTCTGCTTACACCTAAAGCTTATGTGAGTTCCCTGGAGACAGATTTGGGGGCAATGGGACTCCTTGGATCAGCTCGTCTTCCCAATGTGCACATTGATTAAAAACTCCTTTCTTTGCTTTTCAGGTATCCAGTCTAATTCTGGCAACGGGAGCTTCACCTTAAAACAACTGGGATCAGGATCCACTCCAAGTAAATGGTGATTTCATCCTGCGATCCTTAGCTAATTCTGTCTATGAAGACCCTGTTTCCAAATAAGGTCAACAAGCTGGGCGCGGTGGCACAAGCCTGTAATCCCAGCAGTTTGGGAGATGAGGCAGGAGGATCGCAAGACCAGAGGCAGTTTGCGTAATTTAGCGAGACCCTGTCTCAAAAAGTAAAAAACTGGGCTGGAGGTGCAGCTCAGTGGTCCAGCACTTGCAAAGCATGCAAGCAGGAGGCTCTGGGTTCAACCCCCAGTACTGCAAGGGAGGAGGAAAAAAAAAAGGTCAACAAAAATTTTGAGGAGAAAATTTTACACACAAGGCAGATCCTACTATTTATGTGTGTTTCTTTTCTTCTCTCTCTTCTTTTTTTTTTTTTTTTCGTTTTTTGGGTGGACTGGGGATGGAAGCCAGGGCCTTGTGCATGCTAGGCAATAGCTACACCCCAGCCCCTGATGGGTTTCTTAAGTATGGACAATTATTTTTTTCTATAACCACAATTTAGAATTTAAAATTGTTTCCTTTGAAATAATTTTAAATTTACAAAACGTTGCAAAAATGAGCATTAGAGATTTCTCTTATACCCTTAACCCACTTCCCCTAAAATTAGACTCTTACATAACCATAGTTAATCATTAGTGAAATCCAGGAAATGAACACTGATACACTACCACTCACTACATTCATAAACTCCCAACCTTCCTCAAATTTCACCATTTTTTCCCACTAATGTTCTGGGCATGGATCTAATCCAAGATCCCGGATTCACTTATTTGCCACATGTCTTTGGCCTCCTCCCATCTGTGACAACAAGCTAGAAAATGTTTACAACCACTTGTAATTTAAAATGTACGTGTGCTGTAGATGTAACTCAGGGCTAGAGTGTGCTTGCCTAGCATGTACAAGGTCCTAGGGTCAATCCCAGCACAACAACAACAACAACAAAACCTGTGTAGTCCAAATACTCATCAGTCCTACTTGGTTTTTAAAATATGAACAAGGAAACTGAATGATCTGTGCCTCATCTACCAGCTTGCACTGTGGGGACAAAGGGCTTCCTCCCCTCCCCTGACCAAACTCCAAGGTCCTGAGATAATGGAGGTCACCAGCCCCCAAAGGTCCAAGTGTTCCTGAGATTCCAAACTCCTGACTTCATTCCCTCCTTTTCCTCTCCCTCCCTTACCTCCAAGGAAAAAAGGTCTTTCCCTGCCTAAGGCTCAGACAAAGAACCTGTCTGCAATATAAAAGGGGCTCGCTATACCTGACAAGCGTGGTGGTGCCCACAGGGACAACCAGGACCCTCTCCATCCCTCTCAGCCAAGGCTTCCGCCTCTCCTTTGGTCTCTCCCTCTCCCTACCTCTCCTCTCCTCTCCTCTCCTTCCTGAAATGAACTGAATCTTCAGCTATTCGGGTGCTTTCTCTTATGCTTGTGGGCCCTCTATTCTTTTTTTTTTCTCTCATTAAATATAGTTTAATTTTTACAAATCTCCTTTTGAAAAGGTAATTCATATATGCTGCAACCTCTGAAGTTTGAATTAAAAATGAAATATGAAGATAGTAGTAAGGGAAATCACATCAGGGTGCTTTGTCAATTATCTGTACAAATCAGTACATACCTCTTCTGTGACACAGTACAAAAAATGACTCTAAATATATCCAAGTAAATGCAGAAAAATACATTGCAATTTGAGGCAGATCATGCTAAAATATAATTTACAATGATTAGTTTGCATTTAAGATGGTTAATGCTTTTTAAACCAATGAAATCAAGATAAGTTAAATGTCAACCTGGTACGCTCAAAAGAAAAAGAAAAAAAAAATCTCATCACCCACAGCAAATGACATCTGCGGAGGAGAATACTAATCCCATCCAAACTCACGCAGAAGCCGTGATGCCGGCAAAAAAACTTTTATGAGATCTTGGACTTCTTTTGGGGGGACTATTTTTGTACAGAGAAAACTGGGGGGTGGGTGGGAAGGGTGGGAGAATGGACTTTGTATAGATCTGGAGGAAAGAAAGCTACGCAAAACTTTTTAAAAGTTCTAGTGGTACGGTAGGAGCTTTGCAGGAAGTTTGCAAAAGTCTTTACCAATAATATTTACAGCTAGTCTCCAAGCGACGAAAAAAAGTTTTAATATTTGCAAGCAACTTTTGTACAGTATTTATGGAGATAAATGACAATCAAAATGTCCATTGTTTATAAGCTGAGAATTTGCCAATATTTTCAAGAGGCTTCTTGCTGAGTTTCGATTCTGCAGCTGAAATTTCAGACAGTTGCTAACGTGAAACGAAGGAAATTACTCAGATTTGGACATTTTAATTGTTAAAAAAAATTGTACAAAAGGAAAAAATTAGAATAAGTGCTGGCAAAACCATCTTCGTGGTCTTGTTTAAAAGGGCAAAAGTTTTAGATTGTACTAAATTTTTAACTTACTGTTAAAAGCAAAACAAAAAAAAAATGGCCATGCAGGTTAACATTGTTGGTAATTTATAATAGCTTTTGTTCAATCCCACCTTCCCGTTTTGTTCAGATAAACAAAACCAACATGAAATTACTGTGTTTGAAATATTTTCTTATGGTTTGTAATATTTCTGTAAATTTATTGCGATATTTTAAGGTTTCTCCCCGTTTATTTTCCATAGTTGTATTTTTAAAAATTTGGCTCTGTATTATTTGAATCAGTCTGCCGAGAATCCATGTATAACAGAATCCTTATAACAGGTACATTTTCAACTTAAGTTTATACTCCATTATGCACAGTTTGAGATAAATAAGTTTTTGAAATATGGACAAAAAAAAAGATATGTTAAATGTTGCAGTATTTTGTTCAGTCTTTTGCACTAAACATTAATTCATTTGAAAAGTGAATAAGATTGGAAAAAGCAAATGACCTGATCTTTCTCTTTATGCTTATCATGCTCACCCAGTCATACTAAATGCAAACAAATCAATACAGCATCAAGATTTTTCACATATTAAAATGAAGACTAATGACATATGAAGGCAAATTAGGTACCACATAGTATGTAATAGGTGAGCTTGCAGTTTACCATCAACTCAATTTTTTAAAATTACATCAAGATTTACAAGCCAAAATAAACATTTGATTTAAAAATTCTGCTATTCAAGATAACTCAGTTGTCCTTTTTTCTCTTTGAGACTAGTAAGGATTGGATCTTTAAAAACCTGAAGAGGAGTTAATAAGTGGAAAAAACCCTCGGTGCTTAAAAAAATTCAACTGGTTGGGAGTACAAACAACTACTATACTGGCTGGCATGGAAACAGATGTTTTCTTTCATAGAATCACTCAATTTCTCATAGTAGTTTCTTCAAGCCAACTACACAAAGATGTAAATCAGCTTACCCATGATTAAAACTCAAGTAATCCTTCAAAAATAGGAAAAAGATACCTTACCCAAAAAGATATTTTAAATCACTGCTAGCTGAACTGCTATTGGTCATAGTAGTTGGTGGCTGTGCAAAGTTTTGTGGGTTAAAGAAAGGATTACCCTGCAATACCAAACGCAGATTGTCCCATAACATTCACTTGTGTTCCCATTACTTAACAGCCCATACCTGGAGAAACTTGAGAAGGTACAAACTGATTAAGTTGTGGGCCCTCTATTCTGATTTTTCCGATCATTTTGGTGCCAAACCCAGGACTCTCAGCACCCCTCTCCCAGATTTTCCCTATCATGCACATCAACATTACTTGGACTGAAAGGTCAAGCTTTTTAAAAATAGGCTAGATTTATGCCAGGATTAAAATTAGACAAGAAGGAGAACCTTCTCTTGTACACGTGTATGCCTGGGCTTCAGGGACTCTGTGTGTGTGTGTGTGTGTGTGTGTGTGTGTGTGTGTGTGTGTGTATTGGAGATTCAAACTGGGGCCTTGTACATACTTTGCAAGGGTTTTACCATGGAGCTGCACCCTCAGCCCATTTTCTATTTTTTATTTGGAGTCAGGGTCTCGCTCAGTTACACAGGCTGCCTCTCCCCTCAAACTTGAGATGCTCCCGTCTGTGCCTCCCGCGTGGCTGGGATGCCAGGCACCAGCCACCACACCTGGCACCTCCAGGTACATTTATAGTCTGACCACACATTCAGTGGACTAAACATTCTAAGCCATGACTTTTTCAACACTTGAAACACCTGGTCGAAAAACATATTCACATGGACCTGGGCGTGGTGGTGCACACGGGCTACCCCAGCACGCTGGAAGCTGAGGCAGGAAGATCTGAGCATCAGAGGCAGGATGGAAAGACAGGGAAAACTAAGGGGACATGGGAAGAGAAAAGAAGCCCCTCTGGAATGTGGATACATTACCTACTGGCTAAGAAACAACTTTAACTCAACTCGTTGCTGACCCACCCAGACCCACCTACTGAAAGTCAACAACTTGGACACAACTGATAAAATCAGTAAAGATCACCTACATGGAGATAATGCTCGTTTTCCAAGGGCTCCCCAACAAGAAAGTCAGAAATAAGAAACAGAAAATGCTCACTCAGGGACTGAATGCTTGTGACCTTTGAGTTTAACCTTATTAGCACTGCTGGCCCATCCCCAAGCCTTACCACTTTGTGTCCTAAAAACACTTTATGATTTCACTTATCTAAGGAAATTCTTTAAACAAAATAAGTAAATCAGCTCATACATTTTTACTTCATTTTGAAACTTTACTTAATTTTAAACTTTGCTTAACCTGTAAATATTGTTGTAAGTTTTGTTTGCATGTGATATTAATGATATTGTTCAATAATTTCCACATCCAGTTGATCCTCTTTCTTGGAAATAGGCACAAATATGGATCTCTTCCAATCAGTTGGCCAGGGAGCTGTTTTCCAAATCTGTTGATATAGACAAGTTAGAACCTCCAGTGCTGCATCTATTTGTTGAAACATCTCTATTGGAATTCCATCAATTCTTAGAGCCCTGTGTTTCACTAATTCCTTCAAGGCAGCTCCCACTTGCTGTACTGTGGGGGCTTGCATGTTGCTGTGATGCTGAAAGCTATGCTACTGGTATTACAGACACCAGCAGGTTTACCAATGGTGGACAGGTTTCAGCTGAGCTTCCGGACTAAGACAGACTAGGGAGAAGGACCTGATAGCCCACTTCTGAAACAATTAGCCATTGAAAGTTCTATGAATAGTAGAGAAACACTATCAGATAATAGTGCCAGAAAATGAGTCCCCCAGGTTGGAAGGTACTCAAAAGATGACTGGGGAAGAGTTGCCTCCTCAAAGTAGAGACTACCTGAATAATGGGAATGGAGTAAAACCCCAGGGATCTCCATTTGCTGATGTGGCACAACTCAAAATGAGGAGGAACAACTGTAAACATCCATTCATAATTAGAACATGGACTGTCCATAGTATGAATCTAGGAAAATTAGGAATTGTCAAAAGGGAAATGGAGCATATAAACATTGATATTCTAGGCATAAAGGAGCTAAAATGGACTGGCATGGGCCATTTTGTATACTATGTCAGGAATGACAGATTAAAGAGAAATCAGGTTCCAATTATCATCAGAAATATATCTCAAGATCTGTCCTGAAGTACAATGCTATCAGTGATACAATTATATCCATATGCCTACAAGGAAGTCCAGTTAATATGACTATTATTCAGATTTATGCACTAAGCTACCACTAAGGTCACAAATGAAGATAGGGAAGATTTTTACCAACTTCTGCAATCTACTGTAGATCAAACATGCAATCAGGACATACTGATAATTACTGGTGACTGGGATGCAAAAGTTGGAAAATGGCCTTGGTGACAAGAAATGGTTCTGGAGATTGCATGATAGAATTTTGTCAGATCAATAACCTTTGCATTATAGATACATTTTTTTTTTAACCAACCTAAACAGCCACTATACACATGGGATTCACCAGATGGAACATACAGGAAACAAGTTGACTACATTTGTGGAAAGAGATGATGGAAAATCTCAATATCAAATGTCAGAACAAGACCTAGTGCTGATTGTGATTCAGACCATCAGCTGCCCATATGCAGGTTCAAATTGAAACCAAAGAAAATTAGAACAAGTGTACGAGAGCCAAGGCATGACCTTGAATATATCCCACCTGAGTTCAGAGACCACCTCAAGAACAGGATTGATGCATTAAACACTAGCGATTGAAGACCAGACAAGTTGTGGCATGACATCAAAGACATCATTCATGAAGAAAGCAAAAGGTTATTAAAGAGACAGGAAAAAAATAAACGACCAGTTATCTGTCAAAAGACGCTCTGAAACTTGCTCTTGAACATCGAGCACCTAAAGTAAAAGGAAGACATGATGAAGTTAAGGAACTAAACAGACAATTTCAAAGGGTAGCTCAAGAAGACAAAATCAAATATTATGACATGTGCAAAGAGCTGGAGATAGAAAACCAAAAGAGCTCTGTTTTTCTCAAGTTTAAGGAACTGAAATAAAAATTTAAGCCTCGAGTGGCAATAGTGAAGGATTCTGCAGAGAAAATATTAAACCATGCCAGAAACATCAAAAGATGGAAGGAATACACAGAGTCATTATACCAAAAAGAATTGGTGGATGACCAAGCACTTCAAGAGGTTGCATATCATCAGGAACCAATGGAACTGAAGGCCGAAGTGGAAGCTGCCTTGAAGGAATTGGCAGAACACAAGGCTCCCCTCCCTTTCTCTGTACTTTTCCTTGGTTTGTGCTGACAGGTGGTGGTGGACTCTCCCAGGTTCCAGAGAACATTTGTGGGGTGATGCTTCTGGAGGCCGGAAGGGGGCGCGAGGACTCAGCGGCGGGCCCGGCGCTCCGGTAGTACACAGAGTGCGGTCCTGGGCCAGGAGTCTCCGCTCTGCGCTTGCGCTATGCCCACCCACACTCCTTAAGGACCACACATGCTGTGAAGCACCTTCTTTAGGGGTAGAAAGTGGGGGTGATTGAGCAAAGGAGGCTTCCTCTGTATTGATCCCGCAGTACAGAGTGACAACAGCCCCGGCGAAATAGCAGCCACTAGACACATTTGTTGAATAAATTCCAAAGGATTCGAGAACCAAATGGGAAAGATGAAATTTTTGAACCACTAGAAAAATGTAAAGGCATTACCAAGTATTTCCCCAAGTTACTACGCGGAAAACTTGCTCAGAATTCTTTTTCTTTTTTCTTTTTCTTTTTGCAGTACTGGGGATGATGACTGACTTTTCATGACCTTGCTCACGCTAGGCAAGCATTCTATCACTCAGCTGCCCTGCCCAGCCCCATTTTTATTTATTTATTTAAAGACAGGGTCTCCCTGTGTTAGGCAGACTGCCTCCGGCCTCAAACTCTTGATCTTCCTGCCTCAGCTTCTGGAGTCGCTAGGATTACAGGCATGAGCCACATAACGTCCTGCTGAAGAATTTTTTCTTTTCTTTTCTTTTCTTTTTTTTCTTTTCTTTTCTTTTCTTTTTTTTTCTTTTCTTTTCTTTTCTTTTTTTTCTTTTCTTTTCTTTTTAAAAGGAAACTAGCTGAACTGAAAAAGGTATAAATCAACTGTATAAACATCTATGTGTAGGCGTGGTGTCCCCCAAACGTGTCCTTGAAACTTAATCATGAGGGCCGAGCCTTCGATGATGGGCTTTAGAGCCTTTTAAAAGGTCTTGAGGCCAACCCTGTGAGTGCATGCCTGCAATCCCAGGGACTCAGGAGGCTGAGGCAAGAGGATGAGAAGTTCAAGTCCAGAGGCAGTCTGTGGAATTTAGCCATTTCCTGACTACAAATAAAAAAACTAATGGGGTGCAGCCAAGTGGCAGAGCACTTGCAAAGAATGTGCGAGGCCCTAGGTTCAGCCAAGTATGAGGGAAGGTTTTGAGGGAGTGAGTTCACTCCTGTCCTGCGCGCGGGCGCATGTGTGTGTATGTGTGCGTGTGTGTTTAAACCCAGGGCCTCCAACATGCTAGGCAAATGTTCCATTACTGAGCCACCCCCAGCCCCTATTTTTAATATTTATTTTGAGACACGGTTTCACTGAGTTATGCAGGCTGCCTCTGGCCTCAAACTTGAGATCCTCCTGCCTCAGCCTCCCAAGTCACTGGAGCCACTGCGACCATGCTCCTTCTATGCTTTCCACTGTGTGAGGACACAGTGTTCTTCTCTCTGTAGGATGCAGCAGCAGGGCACTGTCTTAGAAGCAGGGAGCAGGTCTCACCTGACACTACACCTGGCCTCCGACTTCCCAGCCTCCAGAATTGTGAGAAAGGGTGCTCTAGTGGTGCAATCGGTTAGTGCGAGCTTGTTGTTGTTGTTGTTGTTAGGTGCTGTCGAGTCGGTATCCGACTCATAGCGGACCCTCATAGGGTTTTCAATGGCAGACTGTTTCGGGATTGCCTTGGGAGTGGATTGCCAGGTCCTTCTCCCATTTTTGCGGTGCTGGGAATTGAACTCAGGACCTCAGAAACTGTAGCACAGCGCTCTACCAACTGAGCTAAATCAGTTTCTCACAATGTTTATAAAATATCCAGTCTGTGGTATTTTGTTATAGTGGCACGAACAGCCTGACACACTATGACACACACATCTTTCCCCACTTTCCCCGCATAGGGTATTCCAACCCTGGATAGAAGGCTGAGGCTAAACTGAATGCAATTTAAGATTTTTTTTTTTAAAGCTCTCTTTTAAAGCAGGAAGAAAAACGTGGACCACCAAGAGAAAAGTGGAGTCAGGTGACAGCCCTCAATTTGTGGTCTGGTAAACCCTGAAGATTCCCATGAGCCTTTCAGAAGATTCCAGATCATCTTTGTAGGAATAGGAAGATGCTGTTTGCCTCGTTCACTGTGTTGACACTTTCCCTGAAGATGCAAAAGCAATGTGAGCATTTAGTATGAACCAAGGCAGGGACCTCAGATCGAACCTATTCTTCACCACCACACACTAGCAGGGGGAAGAGCCCCTTGCACTTAAAAAAGTCCTTTATGAAGGCGGGTGTGGTGGCTCATGCCTGTCATCCCAGCATCTGAAAAGGCTGAGGCAAGAGGACTGTGGGTTTTAGGGCAGAGGTAGCCTGCATAACTTAGCAAGACCCTGTCTCCAGATAAAAAATAAAAAACAGTCTGAGGGTGCAACCCAGTAGTAGAGTACTTGCAAAATATGTGCAAGGCCCTGGGTACCAAAAAAAGAAAAAGAAAAAAATCCTTGATGAAGCAATTCAAAATTATTAATTCTATTAAATCTCAATCTTCAGTTCATGTCTTTTTGATAGTTTATTAGGTGAAAGGGGAACTAGGAAGCATTCAAAACTCCCTGTGGCATCCAACTGCCTCTAGGAAGAGTGTGTGTGCAACTGTTTGAATCATGATATAAACTGGTGACTTGTTTCATGGACCACTTTTTTTGTGTGATAAAATGACTGACAACTGTGGGAGTTTTCGTGTGTGTTTGGCAGACACTTTCTCAAAGATGAAAAATAAAGCAAGTCTGTCACATCAAGGGAAACGACAGCATTTTCTGCCAATGAGAAAAATTCCAGCTTAAGCAAAAATGAAAATTTTGGAATTTCTATCTACTGCCATTAGCCTCACAGCTTCCTGATGCTTCAAGAATTTCCCACTGAGACTGGTGGTGATGTTAATGAAAGTTACACCTATATGTTTTTCTGGTACTTGGGGGTTGAACTCCCAGCTATAAGCAGTGGCTTATAGGCTTTGCAAGTGGACTACCAATGAGCTGCATCCCCAGCCCACTTTTTATATTCACATAGGGTCTCTCTAAGTTATGCAGGCTGCCTCTGGCCTTAAAACTGCAATCCTCCTGCCTCTGCCCCTGATTTGCTGGGATTACAGGCATAAGCCACCACATCCGGCTCAAATGTTATCTTTAATGAATAATTATATTGTATAATAAAATGTGTCAACCTTCATACGATCTGCATTAATCAATAAACTCGTATTTTCTTCTCCTCCTCCTCCTCCTCTTCCTCCTCCTCCTCCTCCTCCTCTTCCTCCTCTTTGTCTTCGTCTTCGTCTTCTTCTTCTTGTGGTACTTGGGAGTTGAATGTAGGGCCTTGCACATACTTTGCAAGAGCTCTACAGCTGAACTACACCGCCTCCCTGTTTTTTTAAATTTTGAGTCAGGGTTACACTAAGTTATGAGGGCTGTTTCTGGCCTCAAACTTTGTATCCTTCTGCCTCTGCCTCCTGAGTTACTGGGATTACAGGTGTGAGCCACAGTGTCCAGCCTATGAACCCATATTTTCTAAAAGATCAGAAAATGGTGTTACAAAACAACATGTGGGTAAAATCTCTGTTAGAAGTGCAAAATTGGCCAATGGGTTCTAATGTAATGGAAGGTAGAAGGTCTACTAATGTCATTTTTTTGCATGTGTTTGTGGTGTTAGAGATCAAACCTAAGGCCTTATGCTAGGCAAGTGCTCTACCGTTGAGCTATATCCTCAGCCCCTTATTGATCTTATTTCAGATTCTGCACTGCAAATAACCCTTAAAAAACCTACCACTTGTGGAGCCAGTAATCCTAGCACTTGGGAGGCTGAGGTAGGAGGATTGAGGAGAGTTCAAGGCCAACTTGGGCTACAAAGCGAAACCCTATCCCCCCAAAAAAAATAAATAAGCAAAACAAAACAAATCTACCACTTATTGAGTTTAGGTGTAGTGTCAAAGAAGAATAGCCACAATTACCTGAAAAAGCTCTTAAAATTATTCTCCCGTTTCTGCCGGGAGCCAAGACCATAAGTAACCTTTTACAAGATACCCAGATGGAGAGACTAGGAAGGACACATCAAACCCAGGCAGTAGTGGAAAGGCTTGGGGAAACACCTGAACATGTGGAATCCCAATGCTGGGCAACCGCGGCCAAATCTGTATCCCCCCAATGTTGGATGCTCCGGAGGTCCCAATCCTGCATATCTACCACCGGTCAATCCAGCCTTTCCTCCTGGGCCCTGCCCCCCACCCACAGGAGTTCCCCATGGGAACCCAGCTTTCCCTCCAGGTGGGCCCCCTTATCCTGTGCCACAGCCAGGGTATCCAAGATGCCAACCCTCAGGTCCCTATCCTCCCCCATGCCCACCACCTGCACCTGGCATGCATCCTGTGAATCCCTTGGCTCCTGGCATGGTAGGATCGGGAACCATGATGGACAAGAAGATGAAGAAGAAAATGAAGAAAGCTCATAAAAAAATGCACAAACACCACAAGCATGGCAAGCATTCCTCCTCTTCCTCCTCTTCCAGCAGTGATTCTGACTGAATACAGGGCCTGGACCCTTCCCTCAAATCTCACCAGTTCTGCTCTTCCAGCGAGCTTCCGCTGCCATGTTGTATTGAGGGATATTGGCCCTCTGCCCCTCATCCCACCCCCACCTGAGCCTTACCTTGCTCTTCAGCCCTGACTGGCTAGGGAAAATGGAAAGAGGATTGCCACGGGCTAGCAAAGGCTGCCTTCTCCTTGTTTGACAGATCTTATAGCTGAGAGCTGTTTTTTTAAGATGTTGAAACCTCTGCTATGAATGCTGAAGACAAGTTTAAGGTCTGTAAAATGTGATCTTTTTTCACCTTTTATAATACTTGTGGTTGGGAAGTTTTATAGAAATTTCATTATGATGAAAAACCTGTATTTTTTTGAAATGGTGGCAAACTAGGGCAATTTAGTGGCAAGTATGTTCCCAGCAGGCCTTTTATTGATTGCATTTACTATAAGGCTGCTGAGAAGTAGAGTGTGTTTGGTCGCTGAGCTCTTTTAGAATCTAGTCTCTATTCCTTAGTTCAGTATGCTATCTCAGGTCCTACTCTCATTCTCCAACTCTCAGTCCAAATAAAGCTATTTCTCAAAAAAAAAAAAAAAAAAAAAAAAAAAAAAAAAAAAAAAAAAAGATACCCAGATGAAAAGGTGCAGGGTGTGGTGAAAATAGATGTTGAGCCACAGGGCATTGAGACCTTTGCATTGAAATTACCATCTGAAAGCGGTTATCAGGGTTACAGGAAGAGCTGAAGACTTCTGAAAAGCCCCTGGCCCCTGTGACATTTTTGCCCCTCCCCTCCCCCTCCATGTGTATTTAAGCTACAGCACAACATTAAAGACTGGAGCTTGATCAGACAGCCTATCTCTCTCTCATCCTTCGTGTCTCTTGTCTCTCTCTCATTCATTCACCCCCTACTCTAGGTCCCTGTTGAAAAACCCCGAGGGTCGGGGCACTTTTCCTATTTGTATGTGGGTGAGGCTGGACTTTCTTCACTGCTTTCAACCTAAACAACATGTCACAGCAGAGTTAATGCAGAGGCAGGTCTACTCTAGGTCCCTGTTGAAAAACCCCGAGGGTCGGGGCACTTTTCCTATTTGTATGTGGGTGAGGCTGGACTTTCTTCACTGCTTTCAACCTAAACAACATGTCACAGCAGAGTTAATGCAGAGGCAGGTCCGAGAGTTAAACTGTGTTCTCTTAAACCAGACATGAAAGAGATGTTTAGGGCGGGGATGGAGCTCACTGGCAGAGCCTTAGGTTCTATCTTCAGCACCACAAAAACAACAAAGCCAGTGCCTGCTGCCTGTAATCCCAGTGGCTCTGGGAGGCGGAGGTGGGAGGATCGCAAGTTCAAGACCAGAGGCAGTCTGTGTAATTTAACGAGACCCTGTCTCAAAAAGTTAAAAAAAAAAAAAAAGGTCTGGGGGCACAGCTCAGTGGTCCAGCACTTCCAAAGCATGCAGGCACGAGGCCCTGGGTTCAATTCCCAGTACCACAAAGAAAAAAAAGAAGCCAAAACAAACTAACAAAGGGCTTGTTAAAGTATAGAACACTGCCTTGCCGATTCTTTTGGGTTTGAGGATATATGTAGTGGGTCAGAGTTAGGCAGAGTTGCAGGTGGTAAAAGAATTTACTGGAGCTTGGAATATAGCAGAAAAGAACAAGTTTATTAGTATACTGCAAGAGGGCAGTGGGCAGGCAAGGAGAAAGTTTATTGCTCTGTAGCAGGTAAAGGGCTGCTGGCATTTATAAAGGGTTTGGGGACATTTTACAGCAGATCTGATCTGGGCTGGAACTTGGCTGGAAATAATTCACTTTTGGGACAGTTCAGGGGATTTTAATCCAATTAGCATTGTTTCAAAAAGCCTTGTCTCAGCCACCTCATCCCTGTAGCCTGTGGTGTTAAGTGATGCAGCCTGGTATCAGAGTGTCTGTCTCTGTCAGGCCCCTCATCCCTATGACACCCCCCCCCAAAGATAGCTTTGCCCCCATAATATAATTAGGCAATGGATTTATTACTATCATTTTAAATAAACATATTTTAAAGCCAGATGCAGTGGAGCACACCTGTCATCACAGATACTTGGGAGGCAGGGGCAGGAGGATCACAAATTTGAGGCCAGAGGCAGTTGGAGTAACTGACACCCTGTTCCAAGATTTGAAAAAATAGAAAGGGGCTGGGTGTGCAGCTCAGTGGTAGAGCACCTGCAAAGTACATGCAAGGCACTAGGTTCAACCCCCAAATACCGAAACAAAAACAAAACAAAACAAATCCTGAATATTTTTAACTTCTCCATTTAAAATTCTGTGTGGTAAATTCTGATAGCTGTAACTCACATAACCAAAATCTCTTTGAGCTTCTCAATGATTAAGAGCGTAAGGAGTTCTGACACCAAAAAGTTTGAGTAAGGAATATAAATTCTAAAACCCAAGACTCCTCTCAGCATATCTGGGAATACTGAATTCTCAAAGTGTCTCTGTGATAGGGGGGGCTATTACCACCCCCATTTACCAGATGAGGGAAGACGGGAGAGTGATGGCTTATGCCACACAGCTAGCAAATCCCAGAGCAGGGATTTGAACCAGGTATCTCACCCTGAACCCCTACACTTCCCTGAAAACAACTTGGGAACACGTTTTGAAAGTCTTAATTTGTATTCATTTATATTATTTTTGCAGTGCTGGGGATAGAATGCTCACACACACTAGGCAAATGTTATCCTACTGAGCTGCATCCCCAACTAAAAACCCACTGAAAGGTATTTGCCTCTATTGACCTTTTTTAGGATTTCAAGAAATCTTGTTGTTGTTGTTGTTGTTGTTGTTGTTGTTGTTAGGTGCCGTAGAGTCGGTATCCAACTCATAGCGACCCTCTATACAACAGGGGAAACACTATTGTCAGTGCTTCTCTGATGTTCCTAGGGTTTTCAATGGCAGATTGATTTTTGGGAGGGGGTTACCAGGTCCTTCTCCCAAGCCTACAGCTTCCGGTGTTCCCAGGTGGTCTCCCATCAAGGTACTAACCAGGCCCAACCCTGCTTAGCTTCCGAGATCTGTCGGGATCGGATACCACAGGGCTACCTCTGCAGGCCCAAGAAATCTTTGACATCGGCAATTTATATACAAATGTTTATAATGTCATAAAATTAGAAACGACAGCGGTTCTATCAGTGATTAATAGACACAAGCAATCAATTCACGAAGGCCTCTGAATGCCGTTGGAGAATGCCCAGGAAATGACGTGGTCCAGGAGAAAGACTGGGGTGCGGGAAAACGAAAGAAGTGTGAGCCCAATCAACCTGCAAAGCGAGGGCCAGAGCGGAGCGGGGGCAGAGGGGCAGAGGGACAGGTGAGACTTTCTGCAGGTGGGTGAGGGCGGACGTCGGGAGAAGGGAGATACATGAGGATCCGGGACACTGGAGGGCACGGGAAACGTGGGGATCACAGGCCCAGCAGCCCCTGCGGCCTGCGTCTGGGCCGCCCCGGAGTCCTGCAGCGGCGTCACAGCAAGGGCGGGGGCCAAAGGCGCCGAGCAGCCTAGAGCGGGGTCCCCAGGGAGGAGCAGCGCCTGGTCCTACAGCGCAGGACACGCAGGCAAAACTGGGGGCTCGGGCAGGGCGAGGGGAGCAGCTGAGAGCTGGGCCTGGGGCCGCCGGGTGCCGCCCGCCTCCCAACGGCACGCAGTGGCTGGGAGACGACAAGTGTCCGGTGTCAGTCAGCAGTGGGCAAGGACTGGACCAATGGACGAGGTCTGGTCTAGGACGCGGTGTGCGCTGGCGGCGGCGTCAGCCGTGGGAGACGCCCTTCCTCGCCCGGAAAGCGATGACAGGGCCCTTAAGTCAGGGGGCTGGAGGCAAATACTGCACGCGGTCCCGGGATCTCACTTCCGCCCACTCACCCTCTGTCCTAGAGCCCCGCCCGGAGCCCGGATCCAGGAGGCGGGTCCCACATAAGCCCCGCCCCCGCCACACAATCCCTCTCCGGCCCCGCCCCCTTCGCGACGATGGCCCCCGCCCCGCACGCCGATTGGCCTGGCCGTCACCTGGTTCGCAGCGAGGGGAAGATGCGGAGCAGTGGAACCCGCCGAGGAATGGGCCCCCCGCGACCCTGCTGCGCATGCTCGCTCCGTGACCCCAGCTTGAGGTGACGGCGGGAGTCGAGGCGGGGGGCCCCAGCACCGAGGCCGAGCGACCCGTCGCGGCTCCATCGCCGGAGAGGAAGGTCCCGCTGCTGTCGGTGAGGACGGGCCCCAGCGAGCGGGAGGGTCTGATCCGCGGGTGGACGCCCTGACCCGGCTCTTCCCCGTCCCAGGGGCTGGTGCTGGAGAGGGGGTTCCCGGCTCTGTGTACCGGGTTCGGGGGCCAGTCGCGATTCGCCTCCTTTCTCCTCGTCCTCTTTCCCTTAACCTATCCCTGGCCCGAGCCTGACACCCCCAAATCGGGGAGTCCCTGGCCGTGTCCGCCGCGCCCAGTGTGCGCCCACCCTGCCCCTCCCCACCCCCATCCCATCTTTGCGTCCGGGGGTCCCAGCCCCTATGGCAGAGAGTTGGAGGCGTGAGGTCCGGGGAGTGGGGAGGTGCTCCAGAGGCTTGGTCCAGAGGTGGTGGGAGAGGAGCAGGGGGCTGGGGCCATTTGGGTGCAGCCTAGCCAGCATTTGGTGGCAGTCGTATTGGTCCAGGGTGGTGGAAAATAAGATTCTGCGCCGTGGTGATTAGGGGAAGAAGGTGCTGTGATTGAATTCCCACTTTGGCGTCACTGCCGTTTTCTTCCATCTCCCTGTGAGGATGCGTCCTGCGCACCTGGGTGTCACACCATCCCCTCAGCAGACAGTCACACTCTCCTACGGATTCACCGGACAGTGATGAGGAGGAGCAGGTATCTGCATCCCCTGTACTTTTTGAAAGCAATGACCTTACCCTTCGCCTGTTATTAGCAATCCCTACTAAATTCACCGCTATTCCCATTACACAGATGAACCCATGGCTGAGCATGCAGGTGTTGGTGGGCATTGGTATTTCTCTCTCATACATATGAAGGTAATTCTATTGTTCTGCCTAAGGCACCAGGCAAGGTTCCAGGCTTCCAGAACCTCATCAATAAGGGACTAGACCTAGTGGTCTTTTCTTTTTTCTTTTCTTTCTTTCTTTCTTTTTCTTCCTTTTGTAGTACTGGGGGTTGAACCCAAGGCCTCATACTTGCATACTTTGCAAGTATTGTACCACTGAGCTGCACCCCTGGCCCTTTTTTTTTTTTTTTTTTTTTTTTTTTTTTTTTTTTTTTTTTTTTTTTTTTTTTTTTTTTTTTTTTTTTTTTTTTTTACTTTTTGAGACAGGGTCTCACTAAATTAGACTACCTCTGGTCTCAAACTTGCGGACCTCCTGCCTCTGCCTCCTGAGTCACTGGGATTACAAGCACACGCCACTGCGCCCAGCGATTGACCTAGTATTATTTTCTACCACCACAAATTTATTGTTACTGGATGCCGTCAAGTGGAATACAGCTCATTGTGGCCATATGTACAGCAAAATGAAACACTGCTCAACACTGTGCCGTGCACACGATCTTTTTTATGTTTGAGCTCAATGTTGTAGCCATTATATTGCTTCTTATTTTGGGTCATGCTACATCTGCAAAAGGAGGTCCCAGGGACTTTACTCCATTCCCGTCATTAAGATCAGCTCTACTTTGAGGAGGTACTTTCCAGTCATTTCTTGAATGCCTTTCAGCCTGGGAAGCTCATTTTATGGCACTACATTAGACAGTTTTTCTCTGCTATTCATAGGGTTTTCAATGGCTAATTGTTTCTGGAGTGGGCTGACAGGTCCTCCTCCCTAGTCTGTCTTAGTCTGGAAGCTCAGCTGAAACCTGTCCGCTACAGGTGGCCCTGCTGGTATCTGAGATACCAGTGCCATAGCTTTCAGCCTCACAGCTTTATTTTATTTATTTATTTATTTATTTATTTATTTATTTATTTTTTGCAGTATTTGGGGCTTGAACTCAAGGCCTATAGGATACTAGGCAAACGTTCTACCACTGAGCTACACCCATAGCCCCCTTTTCATTTTTAATATCAAAACAATGTCTCTCCAAGTTACGCAGGCTGCCTCTGGCTTTGAAGCTGTGATCCTCCTGCTTCAGCTTTTGGAGTCGCTGGGATTATGGGCATGCGCCTGGCATTCTGCTTCCTTTTTTAAAAAGTCAGTGAACATGGAGTGGGAAATTATTTTTCTTTAGGGACTATTTATCTTAAAATAGCTGTCTCTTAAACTTTCCTTTATTCTTAGGGCATAAGCTGAGAGAAGTTTAGGGGTAAACCCAGAAAAGAGACTGATCTAACCCTGTTCCTGAGTGGCTAAACAACAGTTCAGCTGCTGACCTGGAAGATCAGACCCCCCAGGTAGACAACACAGAGTACTGGTGTTTCTCAAATTGTCAAATTGAACAGGGCTAAGTGTCAGGACTGAATAGGGTGTCAGTGCCCCACCTTTTGGAGGAGCTGCCATATTGTTTTCCACAGTGGCTGGCTATTTTACATGCCCACCAGTACTGTCAGAGTTCCGGTTTCTCTCATCCTTGATACACTTGTTTATTTTATCATGTCCATTATAGTAGGTATGACATGTACCTCATTGTGGGTATGTATTTCCCTGATAACTAAGGATGTTGGACACTTTATGTATTGGCCATTTGTGTATCTTCTTTCAAGAAAGGCCTATGCAGAGCCTTTGCCCATTTTTCAACTGGGTTGTTTGTTTTTTATTACTGAGTTTAAGTTTTCTTCATAAATCCCTGAAACAAGTGCCCTATCAGATAGATGACTTAGAAAATCTTTTCTTCCATTCGGTAGAGAGTCTTTTAACTTTCTTAATGGCTAAAACACAAAACTTAATTTTCCTTGCAGTGCTGGAAATTGAACTCAGGACCTTGGGCCTGGTAGGCAAATACCTTACCATGAGCTACACCTGCAGCCCAGCGATGCAAGTAAACTATACACTTTATTCAGATTTCACCATTTTTTCACTCATGTCCTTTTTCTGTTCCAGGATCTGTGGTGTTTTATTTTTGTTTTTGTTTTTCCTTTTACAGTGCTTAGGGGTTGAACCCAGGGCCTCGCACATGCTTTGCAAGTGCTTTACCACTGGGCTGCACCCCCAGCCCACTTCTCATGTTTTGATTTAGAGACAGGGTCTTACTGAGTTATGTAGGCTGCCCCTGGCCTTGAACCCATGATCTTTCTGCCTCAGCCTCCTGAGTTGCTGGGATCATGGGCATGTGCCATTGCACCTGGCTTGTTCCAGGATCTGATGTGGGGTCCCACATGCACTCAGCCATCACTTCTTAGTCTCATCTAATCTGTGACATCATCAGTCTTCACTTGATTGTGATGACCATGACAGTTTTGACGGGCACTAGCCGGGTGTTTTGCAGACTTCCTCAGTGCAGGGCTGTCTGAGGTTTTCTCCTGATAAGTGTGGGGTGGGGAGGGTCCCCCAGAGGTGGGGTGCTCTTCTCATCACATCACGCCAGGGGCACCTGGCATCCACACAACTCTTCCCTGGTGGTGTTGACCTGGGTCACCTGGTTGAGGTGCTACCTGCCAGATATCTCCACTGCAAAGTCACCATTTTTACTGCCCGTCTTTGGTAATGAGTCACTAATCCTAGTGATAATCAAGAGAGGGGACTTATGCGCCACCTGCTGGAGGAGGAAGTATCTGCACCTACCGTTTGGGATTCTTGGAAGACTAGTGCCTTCTCCAGCACTGATTTATTTATTCGGTTATTTACATCAGTGTGGGCTCATGGATATTTATTTGGGTTATAATCCTGACCACTTACTTGGAAGTCATGACCCCAGCTCTGTGGAGAAAGTTTCTTCGTAGCTGTCATTTCTTTAAGTTTGGGCTGCTCTGGAGCAGGGGAAGGCACAATTGGCTCTGGTCCAGCTGGGCCTGGGTTCAATCCTGGCTCCCACCAGCTATGTGGTCAGGGTGCTGGTGATGCCTGGAAGGGAAGTTGTTGGGGTGCAGTAATGGAGGTCAGGACTGATGTCCTAGCATTTGATACTTACTCAGGTCACTTTTGTGGTGGACTTGAGCAGGAGGGCCAGAGGGGCAGGGTGCCCACTCTCTCTGTATCACCCCCTCTCATTCTCTCCCCATTCCATGCAGAAGGTCTTTGGATCACTGCTTTTCTCTGCCAACTTCTATTGTGCCTATATGTTTGAAACCAGGATCTTTTCTTGTGTGTGTGGTACTGGTGATGATGGAACCAAGGGCCTCCCAAACGCTAGGGAACTGCTCTACCACTGAGCCACACCCCCAGCCTTCTGAAACCAGGGTTTTCATATATTTAATTTTTATTTTTTATTCTATAAGCTTCTATTAATCTTATTATTATTATTATTATTATTTTATTTGTGGTACTGTGTATCACACCCAGGGCCTTGTGCATGCTCAGCATGAGCTCTACCACTGAGCTACACCCCCAGCCCAATATTAATCTTTGTTCTATTATGTGACATTTTGTTGCATAAAATAGAGACTCTTTTTCTCTGAGTAGTGAACTAATGAAACCTTATGAGTAAATGTATCTTATCCTTTTTTTTAAACATACAAACATGGTCTTGCTATGTAGCCCAGGCTGGCCTTGAATTCCTGATCCTCCTGCCTCAGCTTCCGAAGTGATGGGATCATAGATGTGCACCATCATGCCCACCTGGCTTATCTTTTTAAATGTTAAACATGTTCCCATTGTAAAAATTAATGTTAGAAAATGAATTCATGGACATTACAGTTTGAGAAGATTCTTGAGAAATTAAATCACTCCTTCCCACAAGCGCCCAAGTTCCATTCCAGGGCCACTTGCTAGAGCATGGCCTTCCTCCACTCACTGGTTTGCTTCCTCCCTTAGGACAGAGCCCAGGTTCCCAGCCAGGCAGCAGGAGGAGGAAGAGGAAGAGGCCCATCTGCTGGGGCTGAGTGTGGCCTGAGGGATGCCCCTGCCTGAGTCCAGTGAGCAGGAGAGTGGGAGCCTGAAGGACGGCCAAGAGCCGTCTCCCCAGCCGGGCACGGATGTCATCCCAGCGACCCCCAGGAAGCCCAGGAAGTTCTCCAAGCTGGTCCTGCTGACAGCCTCCAAAGACAGTGCCAAAGTGGCTGGGGCCAAGCGCAAAGGAGTGCACTGCATCATGTCCCTGGGGGTGCCGGGCCCCGCCACCCTGGCCAAGGCCCTCCTCAAGACTCATCCAGAGGCTCAGCGGGCCATCGAGGCCGCCCCGCAGCAGCCTGAGCAGAAACGCAGCAAGTTGGACCTGGGTGAGGCTCCGGGAGCCCAGGCCACCCCTCCCAGGAAGAATGGGGTCCTTTCAGAGATGCCCCACTCAGCTGGCTCTTGGCTCCTGTTCCCCTGCATCTCTGAGCATATGTGGGAGGTGGGTGGCACAGGGTTATGGGTGCTGGCTGACCCCCTTGAGGGGTCTGGGGCCCTAACCCAACCCCTCTTGGTCCTGCCAGGTGGCCTTGCACCCTCTGAGTCTGTTCCCTGTTCAGAGACTGCACACCTTGCCCATCACAGGAGCGCCTGAGGTCAGGGCGGGCTCTAAAGGCCTGGGCTGCCTGGCTGGCCTTCCACAAGCTCTCGAGTTAGTCCATGGCTGTGCAGGAAGCCCTTCCTTCCCTCAGTCAGCCTCTTCATCTGGGTCTCCTGAACATCCGCTAAGGAAACCTAGTGAAGGGTCAGAGCCCAGGGCCACACACGATGCCCTTGCAAGGCACTGGGACAAGCTAGGAATTGACCCACTTGTCAGCCCACATGGCTCCAGTGTCCCTAGGGCTGAGAGGAGAGCCCAGGTCAGCAGCGCAGGGGAGGCTCAGCGAGGGCCACAGGGCAAGACCTCCTGGGAGCCAGAAGCCCCTGCCACCCACACCGCCTGGGCAGACAGACTGGGCCCATGGGACAGAGTGGGTGCACATTCCCGACCACCTACGCACATGTTCTGCATGGGGGTCACTGTCTCTGAACAGCTCTGTTGATCTCTGTGTCTCTGTACTCCTAAGTATGTATCTGCCTGGGGGGGGGGCCGATTGTGTTGCTGTGTCAGTGAGGCCCCAAGCAGACCCCTTAGACCCCCCAGGCTTAATTCAGGGAAAGTTGGAACTATGATATGCCTTTTGGGTGGAAATTTGGAGCAAGTGCCTGGTAGTGGGAAGACCAGCTGGGTTTCTTCCAATGGGAAGCGAGAAGGAGCATGCCCTTAGAAGGTGAGGCCTATAACAGCTATAGTTGTGGCCTCTGTTTGCTATCTCTGAACAGATGGCCACTTGGGGTCAGCTGGGGTACTCACCTGGCAGCCAGGGGCACAAAGAAAGAGGGGGCTCTTGGGTTTTCATCAGTTAGCTGGATAAGGCAGGGGACCCAGCTGCACTGATGGAAATTTAAGAGTGACCTGAGGTTGGGGGGTCATAGGCCCATACCTTCCCCCTGGGCTGAGACCCTAGAGCACTTGGGATCGGGTCTCCCTGGACACAAGCCTAGAGCTCTCAGGGGACCTGAAGGACCTTCAGCCTCTATCCCCTGCTGGGGTCCCATGCCCGGTAGAGAAGTGCTAGGATGTCACAGGACCCTGACCTCCTGTGACTCAGGCACTCTGTGGCCTGCTGGCTCTCCCCACAAGCCCTCCCACTGGCCAGTCCTGCTCTGAGAGCCTCCATGGGTTTTCTTGGGTCCTCCCAGCCCAGGTGTGGACGATGGGGTGCTCAGGGCCGGTGGGAGCTGGGCTCAGAGGAGCAGGTCACTACCCTGAGACCACCAGCTGCTCCCTATGGAGGGAGGAGGTGTTGGGTTCTGGCTAGAAGCCAGTTCTTCCCACTGAGCTAGATGGATAGGGCCATCTGGAGGGGCCCGTCCAGTCGTCTGAGACCTGTGCTCAGGGCTCACATCTGACCAGGCTCTGTAGCCCGGGGTCTCTGTGAGAACTGAACAAAAACCTCGCTGAAATGCATAGCAGGGGTCACCCTTAGCTACAGGGCTGCCCTAGGCAGGCACTCCTGGGCAGTGGACAAGCCCCAGCACCCCTTTCCACCCCAGCCCCCACAGACTGCTCCACCTAGGCCAGGTGGTGGGATGGCAGGAACTTCCGCATCCTCAGCCCAGTTTCCTGGAAAGGACCTTAGCAGCATTTGTGTCCCTGGACTGGTGGCCTTTGGGAGCAGTGGGCCAGGATTGGCAATTAGTCAGTGAACAGAGGGGGCCTGCCTGGAACATGCAGACTGGGAGGAACACAGGAGCCAGGCTGGGGATGTGAGGCATGAATGCACAGGAGACCCCCAGAGTCCAAGAGCCAGCCCTTCCCCACCCTCCCTGGTCACTTGCCACTAGCCTGACTCACCTGCCTCTCTTCTAGATTCAGACAGCAAAGAAGATGGATTGGTGGGGACAGATCTCTCCGGGTGCCAAGAGGAGGCCACTGCCCACCCGGCTGCGCCTAGCACATCTCTGTAACCTTGGCAACTGTGGCTCTGCGTCCTCCCTGCTCAGTGGCTTGGGCTGCAGCAGGTTCTGTCCACAGGGCTTCCAGGGCCCAGTTGGCGGTGGAGTTTCCCTTTCAGCATTGTGGAGTTTTTTCTTTTCTTTCCTTTTCTTTTTTTAGAACAAGCATAAGTTACTTTTGTAAGCAGGAAAAAAACTCAAAAGGAGAATAAAAGAAGTGGTACTCTTTCCCATTGTGGGCAAGATTTAAACATTCCAGGATCCTGAGCCCTTCAAGACCTGGCCCTGGCTCTAGCTCTGGCTTCATCCCCACCATCCTGAGTCCCATCCCCCCTCACCCCCCAGCCCTCACTGGCCCTTCCTTCCCCAGAGCTGCCTAGCTTGGGCCATCAGCCCAGGTGCACTCTACCCGCAGGGGGCCTCCATCCCCAGGCCTCACGGTCCTGGGCCTCTCAGCCTGGAGAAGCCTTCACTGACCACAGCTACATGGGTCCTGAGGTCTGCCCTTCCTGCTGCCCTTTGTCCTAAAATGGCAGTGGGAGCTACTGCTCTAGGCCCAGGCTGGCCCGGCCCTCGGGCTGCCTGACCCTTTGCTCCAAGAGCCTGTCCCCAGGAGGCCTGGGACCCCTTCCTGCTGGGGCCCTCCCTGTCCCAAGCTCTGCCACCTCCCCAACTGAAGGCATTCAGGCACTGACCTGCTCTGCCTGCAGGCACTCCGCTGAAAATGGTGCTGAGGAAGGGGTGAGCCTGCAGTTTGTGGGGGTCTGCAGAGGACCCCAGCAAGTGTCAGCCAAGCTTCTCCTATAGCCCCTCCCCAAGCCCTTGGGTGCCACCCTGCTGGAGGAGAGGTAGAGGAAGCACAGTGACCCTCCTCCAACCCACAGGCCAGGGACCCCAGATACCCCCAAAGGAGCAAAGGCTTTGGCCTCCAGCCCTTCACCTAGTGGTCCTGACTCTGAAAGCTGCCTCTGGGCACAAAGAAGCCTTATTTTTCATATCATTTATTTTATTTTATACTGTTTATTGCCGCAGTGAGGTGCTGAACCCAGGGCCTCAAACATGCTTTGCAAGCGCTGTACCATTGAGCCACATCCCCAGACCCTTTTTTATTTTTTACCTTGAGCTACAGTCTCAAACTCAAGATCATCCAGTGCTGGGATTACACCTACACACCATGGCTCCAGCCCCTTATTTATTTTAATTTAGGATATAGAGGACCTGTGTCTGTCTGTCTCTGTCTCTGTCTCTGTCTCTGTGTCTGTCTGTCTCTCTTTCTCTCTCTCTCTCTCTCTCTCTCTCTCTTCTCCAGTACTGGAAAGTTGAACCCAGGGCCTCACTCATGCTTTCATTGCAAGCACTCAACCACTGGGCCATAACCTCAGCCCATTTTTTACTTTGTATTTTTGAGACAGAGTCTCACTAAATTATGCAGGCAGCCTCTGGCCTCAAACTTGCAGTTCTCCTGAGTCTTTAGGATTAAAGGTGTGAGCCACCATGCCCTGCTCCCCATTTACTTACTTACCTCCCTACCAACTCGGAGATTCTTATTTTATTTAAGGTCATCATTCATTAGTATCATCATTTATTTTGAATGCCTAATTGTCCTGGCTTTAGGGTGGGGTCGTTTGACGGCGTCAATGAGGTACATAAGAAATTTCCTTCCGCCTCCTCCGCCTGGAAACACATTTCGCCGCTCCGTATCTCCAAGTCAAGCCCCGGGAATAGTCCGGGCTCCTCAATCAAGCCCAACTGCTCCGCCCCCGGGGTGGAGAGCGCCCCGCCCACCACTCCCAGTCCCAGCCACAAATTGGGCCGCCGCCCCGCCCCCTGCCGCTGCTGCCCAATCCCAGGCTGGTCCCCGCCTCTTTCGTGCTGATTTCCCCGCCCCCTCACTCCTATTGGCCGGGCCGTGCGCTCTGAGCACCGCAGGGAAGACCCGGAGTCGCGGAATTTCCCCGGGAATGATCCCCGCAGTCCTGCCGCGCATGCTCACTGCGAGCCGCCGGGGCGTCCTGCTACCGGCCAGCCCGCTGGGTTGCGCGCGCGGGGCTGGGGCCGGCCACCGTGGGGGCATCGGAGGCGGGGAGCAGGCGCCCGGAGGTGGAGGCCGCGGAGGCCTGGGCGTCCAGATCGACGCCTGGGCTGCCGAGGCCAGGAACCCGCTGCGGCTCGGCTGCCGCCGGTGAGCACGGGCCCCGGCGGGTGGAAAGGATCCGGGCTCGAGGACGGGCGGGCGCGCTCGGCCCGGCTCTTCCCGGTCCCCGGGCCTGGTGCTGGGGATGGGGACCTGGCTTTGCGCCTAGTTGTCGGCCACCTGCCATGACCTCCTTCCTCTTCGTCCTCTTTCCCCTAGCCCATCCGACCTCTGGCGTGAGCCTGACACTCCAAACCGGGGAGCCCCGCGTTCGCCCACCTTCCCCTGGCCGTCTGCGCCCCCCCCCCCACCAGTGTGCGTCCACCCTGTACTGTGCTTGGTCCCGGCCCAGCTTTGCGTGCGGAGGGCCCGGTGACCTTGCGCTTTTTGCTCGGTGTTACCTCTTTCCTCCAGTTCCTACTCTGTAGCTGACCAGTTATGGCGTTGAAACTTTTTCCACTCAGCCTAAAGTGAGAACTATGTTTAACGTGTATTCTCTGCGCATGTAGATAGATGACTGAGCCACGAGTTTAGAGAGAGATGCTTACCCCGACTCACATGACGCAGATCTGCTCTAGCTGGATTCTAATTCATTCCATTCCATTTCATTCCAAAAGACAGCTGTTAACTCATTGATTCAGAGCCGTGGGTCTGACAGCTTTAAACCTTGCTTTAAATCCTCCTTTACTCCTTGCATTTGGAGGATGCTGACCTCCCACAATCAGATAATCACGTTTAAACTTCCATTCCAAGGAAAAGTCTATATTCGTGTTTTTTGTTGTTGTTGTTGTTTTAATGTCAGTTTTGCAAGGCAAATATCATTTTTTGGGCTTGATTTAGATTTTTCTAGTATGGTTCCAGCAGTTTTATCTCGTTCCTCTTCCAAACGCCACTAGTCACACTTGTGGAAGAAAACGGTGTGAGGTTGGGGTAAACTGTGGAACATTTAGAACACTGAGTTGACAATGTGCTAAGCTTCGCAGTTGGAGAGGATTCTTGCTGTGAGAAGCATGAGGAACGTTTAGCTTTAAGAAGAGTAACCTGTCAGCATCCATGGAGAACTGCAGTGGCCATATGCTGAAGACACAGAGCATTGGCCAGGTTTAGCAGGGCCTGAAGAAGAGGCAGTGAGGAAGGAAGTCCTTGGGTGTTGGGAAAGTGGATGGAAGATAGGTGTGATCAGAGATACAGGGAGTGAGATTCAAGGACATATTAGGCTGCATGATGGAGTAAAACTAGCCAAGAATTGTGACCTAGGGTGTTTAGGACATGTATTAGTCACCTTTCCATAACTATAATGAAATGCCTGAGGTAAATAACCTATGAGGAGAAAAAGGTTATTTTGACTTACAGTTTTAGAGATTCCAGGACAAGATCAGGCAGACCCATTGCTCTGGGGCTCTGGTAAGAGCCCTGGATAGCAAGACAAGGAGACATGGCAGACCAAACTGCCCATCTCATGGTTAGGAAGCTAAGGAGTGAGAAG
Organism: Pedetes capensis; assembly: GCA_007922755.1. Lineage (NCBI taxonomy): Eukaryota > Metazoa > Chordata > Mammalia > Rodentia > Pedetidae > Pedetes > Pedetes capensis. The sequence goes on along the minus strand of VMDO01002944.1, from coordinate 53,867 downwards.
AAGGGGTATGGTCCCACTGTCCCCTTCTAGGACATTCCACAAATGATTTAAGGACTTCCCAGGAGGCTGTTCATCCCGAAGGTTCCACAACCTCCCAATAGTGCCACCCTGAGGACCAAACATTTACTACATGAGGCTGTGTGGTGTGGAGTGACATTTGGGGGAGATATACAATTAACGGAGATGGCACCAGCCACTCAAAGGACGACTCATACAGTGTCGTCCTCATGAGGAAAATGAGTTCATTAGGGGTCACTGCAGAGCAGTGGACCACTGCGGTCTAGCTGTGTTTTCCTGAAGTCTAACCCGCTACCTGCCAAACTCCTATTTTATGTCGCTCTGTTTACAACAAAAATTAATGTAGACCTAGGTTTGGACCAGAGCTGGGATTTAGCTCAGTTGGTAGAGCACCGCTTTGCAGTCTCTGAGGTCCTGGGTTCGATTCCCAGCACCACAAAAATGGGAGAAGGACGTGCAATCCAGTCCCAAGGCAATCCCGAAACAGTCAGCCATTGAAAACCCTATGAGGGGCCGGGCGTGGTGGCGCATGCCTGTAATCCTAGCGGCTTGGGAGGCAGTGGCAGGAGGATCACAGGTTCGAGACCAGAGGCAGTCTGCGTAACTTAGTGAGACCCTGTTTCAAATAAAAGTAAAAATATGGGGCTGGGGGTGCAGCTTGGTGGTCCAGCACTTGCAGAGCATGCAAGCGCAAGGCCCTGGGTTCAACCCTCTAGTACCGCAAAAAAAAAAAAAAAAAAAGAAAACCCTATGAGGGTCCCTATGAGTCGGACACAACTTGTCGGCACCTAACAACAAGGCTTGGAGCACCACCTAGTGTAAAGCCACAAAGGTGACCACACGCTCAGACATAAGGCACAGATGGAACCCAACTCTGGAAAGTTCTAGGTTATGTGTGCTCTGTCCTTGTCCTTATGGGGACACTGCTGGGCTCTGCAAACACTATCTGGCCACAGGAAGGGTGGCTTGTTCTGCTGTGCCTGGCATGTAGCACAGCTGCATGGTGGCTTCTGCAAGATGGAGTCACTCTGGCTAAAATTCAGATGACTAGTCTCACGACAGGGCGACAGTCCAGATCCCAGCTCCAGAGGGGGGTGTGGGACAGAGGGCTCTCATTAGCTAATTATGGGTCTCCCTTTCTCTACTCTCTGCATTTCTAACTTGCTTTGGAGCATTGGCTTTTAGGGAATTTTGACCCCCACAGGGGACATTCAGCAATACTGCTTGTCATAACTAGCAGATGAAGCCGAGGGATGCTGCTAAGCATCCTATAGTGATCAGGACAGCCCCCTACAACAAAGCAGTGTCTGTTGTGGAATGCCACCCATGCAGAGGTTGAGAGATTGCCCTAGACTACTAAATCTTAATCTTTGGGGGAATTGCACTGGCTCATGGGCCAGGAAGTGCACCCCTAAACTCTTTTTGATATGGGGTCTTGCCATGTTGACCAAGCAGGAGTTGAACTCTTGGACTCAAGTGATCCTCCTGCCTCAGCCTCCTGAGTGGCTGGGATTATAAGTGTGCACACTACACCTGGCTCAGGAGGTTTTTCAATTGCGGGGCCTTCCCTCCTCCGCTTCCACTGCGCAGGACTCTACAGAGCCTGAGTGAAGACATTGTCTCTCCTATTTACAGGAGAATTTCACTTATAATATCTCACTTGTCCTACTTCACAGGTGAGAGCAGCCAGACAAGTAAGAGGACTTGCCCTGGGTCTCCTAGCCGGCCAGCTGGTGTCCCCAACTGGGTGCTGGGGATGGTGACGCAGTTCCTTCTCATATGTGAAGGTAACTGCCAATCTGAGCCACCATCAGCTGCAGACTGGCTTTCAGGACCTTAGCAGTTAGTGTTAGGACCCAGTGGTGTCTGAAGGGCACCAACAGTTCTGGATATTGAGAGGCTCTTGGGGATATGCAGATCCCCTTGTGACCACTAGCTGGACAGCAGTGTCAGCAGGCGATAGGAGCACTAATGTCACTAAGTACACAAGCTCTCTCTGGCCTCAATCTTTTGATTCTCCTGCCTCCATCTCCCAAGTGGCTGGGATTATAGGTGTGCACCACTGCACCTGCCCAACAGGGACAGACTTTTGCTAGGTAGAAAAGATTAGCCTCTGAATTTACTGTATAGCCCAGGCTTGCTTCAAACTCGCCATCAGCCTCATCCTCCCAGCTGCTGGGATTATAAGTGTCTGCCAGCACGCCTGCCCCAAATCTACATTCTTGAATCCCTCTCTAGCCCTCAGCCAGAATTTTGGCTGTGAAATCCAGGAATCTGCTTTTTCTTTTCTTTTCTTTTTTTTGAACCCAGAACCTAGCACATGCTAAGCTTGTACTCTGCCACTGAGCTGCATGCACCCCCAGGCTGGAATCTGCATTTTTCTCAACTGCCCTGGGGAATTCTCTGCAAACACTGCCTGTACCATTGTGGGCCCCCTGTTTTTTCTGAGGTTACAGAGTTAGAGAAGAAATTGAAGACGGAGCTTATCTTTAAAGTGTTTAATATTTTCCCACAGGAAAAAGAGTTCACCCACATTATAACACTTTTGAAAACAAGATACTTAAGAAAAGATAAAATCACCATTCTTATCACTTTTAACATTTTAAGTTATTATTTCCTGGTGATTTAAATGTGTTTTAAAGTTGTAAGCACATGAAATAAATGACAGATCAGTAAATAGCAAATATGACCCAGTGGATAAAAAATAGAAGGGAAGGCAAGTGGGTTGAGGGCTAGCAGGAGTCTCAGTGCCCAAGTAATATTTTGGTGTGTTTTGTGGTACTGGGAGGTTGAATCCAGGGCCTCATGCAAGGGCTGGCCAGTGAGTTGCTCCCTCAGCCCTTTTTATTTTTTATTTTGAGACAATGCCTTGCTCAGTTATACAGGCTGCCTCTGGCCTCAAATTTGCAATTCTCCTACCTCAGCCTCCTGAGTAGCAGGGATTACAGGCATGTGCCACAGCACTTGGTATATTTTGGTGTATTTTTGAAGAACTTGTTTAGTTTAGAAAATAGTCTTTGCTGGAATTGTTAATTGGATTTTTTTTTTTTTTTTTTTTTTTTTTTTTTTTTTTTTTTTTTTTTTTTTTTTTTTTTTTTTTTTTACTTTTTGAGACAGGGTCTCGCTAAATTACGCAGACTACTTCTGGTCTCGAACTTGCGATCCTCCCGCCTCTGCCTCCCGAGCCGCTGGGATTACAGGCGTGCGCCACCACGCCCGGCCGTTAATTGGATTTTGATGCCTAACAAATAATTTTCATAAATGAAACATTTTGAGAGTCGCCTTGGTTTTTTTCCATTGACTGGAAAATTCTCAAATTCTTGTTTTGAAAACATTGTCACCCATTGAATTTCACCGAGGAAGGCAATGGGAACATCTTCGGGAGCAACATTGTCATCTTGTGGCCATCTATAGTATTGCTGCTGAGGGTTTAAATTTCTGTGTAGCTGTTACCCACCTTGTTTTAAGTATCATCAGTCTTTACAAGGGCACCATCTGGTCTGCATGTGGGGACTTCCTCCTGTAAAGAGGAGTACAGCAGCAAACCACGTGTTTGAACACAGTGTGAGTGCTACAGAAAGTTTGTGTTAAAGGCAGGAATACAAGAATGGGGTATCTGTAATCCCAGCTACTTGGAAGGGGGAGGCAGAAGGATCAAAGGTTCAAGGCCAGAGGCAGCCTGTGTAATTTAGAAAAACCCTGTCTCAAAACAAACAAATAAACAAACAAAAAATTAGCCAGGCACAGTGGGACAGGCCTGCAATTACAATGTCTTGGGAGACAGAGATGGGAGGATGGTGAGTTCAAGGCCAGAGGCAGCCTGCACAACTCAGTGACACCATGTCTTAAAGCAAAAAATAAAAACTGCTCTGGAGGTGCTGCCCAGTGGTAGAACACTTGCAAAGTATATGCGAGACCCTGTATCGAACTCCCAAGTATCGCAAAAAATAATTAATTTTAAAAATTAAATTTAAGAAATTATGGGGGAGCTGGGCCCAGTTAGTGGTAGAGTGCTTGCCGAACATGCACAAGGCCCTGAGTTCAACCCCTAGTACTGCAAAAAATAAATCAATAAATGAAAATAGTTGTGCATTTGGATGGCATGGTTATGGGGGATCTCCTGGTACTACATTCAGTGGCATATCTTCATCACCACGCAGCCGTCACCCACCATCTCCAGGAGTTTTTCATCTTTCCCAGCTCAAACTCTGTCCCCATTACACACTAAGTCCCCACTGCCCCTCCCCAGACCATGGCACCCACCATCACCACACTACTTTCTGTCTTTATGGATTTGACCACTCCAGGGACCTCATGTAAGGGGACTCATACTGTATTTGCCCTTTTGTATTTGGCTTATTTTACGCTTTGTTGTTGTTGATGGGTACCGTTAAGTAGAGTCTGACTCAGTGACCCTATGTTCAACAGAACGAAATGTCCCCGACACTGCCATGCCTGGCACTGTGTCAGTGCTTCTATTCGTAGGGTTTTCAATGGCGGATTGCTTTGGGAGTGCAGCACCTGGTGTTCCCAGGACTAACCAGGCCCACCCTGCTTAGCTTCTGAGATCAGGAGGGATCAGATGCCAGGATGCCATGGCTGCAGACTCCCAAAACAGCCAGTTGTCGAAACCTTGACTCAGGGAAGAGCCGTAGGCGTGGAGGAGGCCCAGGACCCCAGGGGAACGCGGTCAGGCTCGCCTTGGCCATTTGCCCCTATTACCCATTCATCCCTGGGCCAGGGCACGTGAGAACCGAGAGGCGGGCTGTCGGCAGAGGGAAGTGCTCTGGGGCCAATCAGCGCGCTGGGTGGTGCGCTCATGGGCGGAGCTTCCGGCTGTTTTGCTCTCAGGCGCGGGAGACGTCCTGGGGGTCTTTGTCCCCGGGTCCTCGGTGTCCCACGTCGCCCGGTGGGGCTGGATGGGCAGGGCCGAGAGGACTTTACGGGAGAAGCGGGTTGGCTCGTCCCTCCCCGTCATTTGCCCGTTATCTGGATGGTTCTCCGTCTGCCCCAGGACAGAAGTGAGGGACCAATGAGAACCGGAACCGCAGAATTTGTGGGTGACAGTTCCCCAGTAAAGAAGCTAAAAATGTCGGGAATGCTGCAGTCTTTGTGGGGGCTCTTCCTGAGACGTGGGAAAGACCCCACGAACCACACACGACCCAGCTGCCCCGAGAGACACAGAGGCCTGCCCACACTGGTGACTGGTCTTCAGGCCAGCCCAGGCCTGCACTGGCGCCCCTTTATCCATCCTTTCTTCTCCAGGCTGGAAGCCCCGGAGCCCGCCCCCCCCCCCCCCCCCCCCCCCCCCC
>VMDO01002944.1:15468-48437 GCA_007922755.1 Pedetes capensis | reverse complement strand
ATGGGGGCGGGGCCCGTGTGAGCCCAGAAGGTGGCGCTCCCCAGAGCCAGGCTTCGAGGCCTTCCTTCTGTAAAGCCCAGTGCCCGGCTGGCCTAGGCTCCTCCGACACGGGCACAGCATCCACGCAGGTCCCAGGGCATCTGAGAGAAACAGTGGGGTTCAGCTTCCTGCCTCATTATCCTGGGGTTCAGCTCTGCTGCCTCATCTCCAAACTGGGTCATTAAGAATGGTCAGCCGGTAACAGTGGCTGGAGGGTGAAATGGTAGAGTGCTGCAGAGGGAGGAGGCCCCGCAGGCAGGCGGAAACAGTCATGAGTGTGTTAGTCACCCAGCAGCCCCAGGGAGAGCTGCTTCCTGGGCACCCTTCACAGATGGGAAGGTGAGGCTTGCATGGGGAAGCGATGGACCCAAAGCTGCCAGGAGAGGAAAGGGCAGAGCAGAACCACAGCCCAGGGCCCCCACTTCCATTGGGTCCCTTCCCTGCCTCTCACCCCTACCTGCCCCACCTTCCTCCACTTATTGGTTTGCCTCCTGCCATAGGACGGAGCCCCTGGACTCCCAGGTTCCCAGCCAGGGAGCAGGAGGAGGAGGAGGAAGAGACCCATAGCCAGGGCTGCGCGTGGCCTGAGGGATGCCCCTGCCCAAGCCCAGCAAGCAGAAGGGCAGGAGCATGAAGGCCGGCCAGGGGCTGTCTCCCCAGCCGCGTGTGGATGTGGTCCCAGCGGCCCCTAGGAAGCCCCAAGAGTTCTCCAATCTGGTCCTGCTGACACCCTCTGGCCACAATGAAAATGCAGTGGGCTCTAAGCCCACGGAAGGGCACTGCATCACATCCCCTGGCCCTGCCCCCCCGGCCAGCAGCACCCACCCGGCCCTGCCAGCCACGGAGGAGGTGAAAATGGTCCCCCGGAAACGGAGCAGGGTGGACGCAGGTGAGATATTCAGGCCTCCGGCCCTGGGCCCCACCACCTCTGTGGACCTGCATGCTGAGACCTGGGTCTGTGCACCCCCATTTCCAGTGCGGGGCCTTGGATGCCACACCCCTGCTTCCGGTGAAGGCGCCTGGTCTCTTGTCCCGGGCTAGGGTGCCAGTCATGTGATGTCGTCTTTGTATAGCACCTTCCAGATGCCTGGTCCTCCCTGAGCTCATGGGAACTGCGGCAATGTACAGAATCCTTTAACTCCTTAAAACACCCCCCTCCACGAAAAGCAGCCTCCAGAGTCTGGGCTTCTTGCCCAGTGCCAGGAGTGTGAGGAAGCCCTCCACCCATGGTGCCCTAGCCCACTCCAGGCCCCCATCCCTCTCTGGCTCTCCCCCAGGCATCTGGCCTCCAGCCTGGCCCCGGGGAAGCTAACCCAACCCTCCCCCTACCTGTAGCAGCCCCCCAGCCCCTGGAGTTCCTGAAGACGCCGTTTGGGGGCCGCCTCCTGGTGCACGAGTCATTCCTCTACAAGCAGGAGAAGGCCGTGGGAGACAAGGTGTACTGGAAGTGCCGCCAGCACGGCTCGCTGGGCTGCCGGGGCCGGGCCGTCACCCGGGGCCTGAGGGCCACAGTGATGCGGGACCACTGTCACCCGCCCGACGAGGAGGGCCTGGAGGCCCGGCGTCAGAAGGCAAAGCGGTCCAGCCCAGCCCTACCAGAGGGCCTGGAGGATGCCCAGGGTCCTGATGGTCTTGGAGGCCAAGCAGCCGGGCTACTTGAAGGGGTGGGCCCAACCCCGGAGGAGGACGACGACGGACCCCGACCCATCCCGCTGCGGAGCTTGCCTCCCAAGAAACGCCCCACCATGGGGATGGGTGAGTATATGCCTCGCCCCACTCAGGGCAGGCCGGATCCCACAGGTCCTTTTGCACCCATTTAGAAGTAAGGAGTTCCTGATGCCTTGTGCAGGCCAGTCGGTCCAGGGACTTGGGAGTTGGAGGCAGGAGGATCATAGGTTCAAGGTCATAGGCAGCCTGTATAACTTAGCAAGACCCTGACTCAATATATAAAAAAAAATGGGCTCAGGTGTGTATCCTAGTGGTAGAACACTTGCAAAGTATGTGTAAGATCCTGGGTTCAAACCCCCAGTACCACCAAAAAGGTAGAGATAGAAATAGAGATGAGAGAGAGAGAGAGAGAGAGAGAGAGAGAGAGAAAGGGGTGGGGTCCCACATGTTTTTACTAAATGTACTCAAAGTCAAAAATATACACATCCCAGTTATTAAGCCATGAGTCAGCACTGTTGCTCCTGAGGCAGCTGTGATAGTAGGGAGCTGGGGGGCGTGTCTCCAGTCATTCCAGAATTTTCTGATGCACCAATTTTGATAAGGGGCCCAGAAATCTAAATTTTAAGGGGTAGACTCCAGTGCTTCTGGGGTCATTTACTTTTGGTCAGGTGCCTAGTGAGAGTCTTGGGCTTCAGGTCACAGGTCTAAATTACAGCCCCATCTGCTGATGGCCCTATAGCCTCAGAAAAGTCACATAAATTTTGGGGATACAGGAGCTCTGCCCAGAGGTGGTGCCGTAACCGACCCTCTTGTGGAGACTGTGGGTGGTGATACTCGGAAAGTGCTAAGCACCAGCTCAGCACCTGGGGGCTCCGTGAGAGGCAGGCGAGTTCCTGGGGGCTGGGCTGGGTCCCGAAGACAGAGTGCCTCGACCTGAGGCAAGAGCTTGCCTCAGGACCCAGGCTGTACTGTGCTAGCTGCCACGGTGGCAGGGCCGTGCTTCTCCTGTAGTGCTGTTGGAGTTTTATAGCAGTGTGTGTATGAATTACACAAAAGCAGATACAATTTTTAAACCAACCCTAAAAGGGAACCCACAGCTAAGAGTGACTGCGAACAGAGCCCGGTGGGTAAGAGCCCAGCTCAGCCTCTTCCCAGTGTGACCTGGGTGTGGCATTTAACCCTGTGAGCTGAGGTGGCCTTACTGACCCTGGGGAGGAGCCCCAGCTCCTCTCTGGACACCGCCAGGGCAGCCCCATGGGATTTGGTCAGAGTCCACTCATGCTTGGCCTGGGGGAAGCACGTGTCAGCCATAACCAAGGAAGTCCCAGTGCTGCCGCTGCCTCTGCCTTGGGCTATCCCTCGTGGGCCCCTGGCTCCTCCTACCCTTGCTATGGCTTGACGGCCCCCGGGTCCTTCCTCTAGCACGGTTTCGGCCTCTGGAGCTCCTGAAGACATGCTACGGGGGCCACTTCCTGGTGTACCAGTCCTTCCTCTACAAGCGGGAGAAGGTGGTGGGGAGCAAGGTATACTGGACATGCCGGGACCATGCCCTGCACGGCTGCCGTAGCCGCGCCATCACCCAGGGCCACCGGGTGACGGTGATGCGTAGCCACTGCCACCCGCCCGACATGGAGGGTCTGAGGGCCCGGCGGCAGCAGGAGAAGGTCATCCAGAAGCTGCCGATCATGGGCTGCCAGGACAAGGTGCTCCAGGGCGGGAACAGTCTGCTCTGCTACAGGGGTCAGGGAGCAACTGCCCTGCTGTTCTCCCGGCCCCGGCCCAGAAAGCGAGCAAAAGTCAACAATCAAGAGGTTCCAGCCCCATCCGGAGCCCCGCAGGACTCCCCCGAGGAGGACCAGGACGTGGAGCCTGGTGAGTCTCCCCGGCCCAGCGTGGATCCTCCTTCAGTCTGCTTCCTGAGGTCCAGGGAGGTGGCGCATCTGGCCTTCTTAGATCTCCTGTGCTCAGCCACATGCCTGGCCCCCTCCCTGATGGCCTCTCCCATGTCCCCCAGGAGGCCCCGAGTTCCTCAGGACCCCTCTGGGGGGCAGCTTCCTGGTGCACGAGTCCTTCCTCTACAGGCGGGAGAAGGCTGCGGGCGAGAAGGTGTACTGGACATGCCGTGACCAGGCGCGCATGGGCTGCCGCAGCCGCGCCATCACCCAAGGCCGGCGTGTGACCGTGATGCGGGGCCACTGCCACCCACCTGACCTGGCGGGATTGGAGACCTTGAGGCAGCGGGAGAAACGCCCTGGCCCCACTCAGCGGGGGAGCCCAGGTACCAGGGAGACCCCCAGCCTTCCCTCTGGGCCACATATGTCCCACCTTGCTCCCTCCTGTGAACATTCTAGGAGTCACAGGCCCCTCCCTTGCCTGGCCCCCCACTCCTCAGCCCACCTGGGAGTCCTGCTCTGGTCCCCCTCACTTCCTACTCAGCCCAGACCACCCTTTCAGCCTGGCCTACCCTGGAACCTCCTAATAAACCCAGGTTCCTTCCCCACTCCCCACCTCCTCCTTCCCCCACCCCCTCCTCTACTGTTTTAAGACTTTGTCACATCAATAGCAGAAGTGGACTGCCACTTTTGACTGCATGAGGTCAGGCTCTCATCCTCACAGTAAGCCGAGGATAACAAGCCTGTCCCAGAGTCTGGAGAGGAGAGAGGGAGGAGGTGAAATTTCCCGGACTGGGGACCTTTTTCATCCACACTCATGCTGCAGGGTCCCAGCCTTGTCCCACCCGGTCAACCCAGCAGAGCCTGGTGTGTTGACTCAGGACCACCAAAGTGTAAACATTCCTGTCCTGGTCCCGCTGAGAAGAGCAGTCCTGGCGAAGCTTTCTCAACCTGCCAGCCCTCCCTCTCTGTCCGCCAGACATCTGCTTCCCTCCCCAGCCTCCCAGTCCTGTCATGTTTTGGTCCTAAAGTTCCCCCAAACTTGGGAGTCATGCTTTGATTCCTGCTGCTGCCTGTCTATCCCATGTCCACTTGCCTTTCCGTGCAGGCAGACAATGCCATGGAGTGGCGGCTGCCCAGCCTTTCCCTCGCCCTACCCCCAACCCCACAAATCACCGCACCAAGCGATTTCCATTGTTTCTTAGGGTATTTGCTGCCTTAGCTCTTAAAATGTGTTTCTGCCTCTGCCTCTTCCCATTTCCTTGTCACCTGTTGACCTGTGACCCCTGAGAGCGAGGAGCTAGCTTCTCCCTGCGCTCACGGAGCAGGTCTCATTTCCCTGGGTCCGAGAGCTCTGCCCACTGAACCAGGACTGCCCTCCAGCTCCCCCTTGCTCCCTGGGTGCCTCTTTGTTTTCTCCTGGGTCCAGCTGCTGCTGTATCTGCCTGCCTGGTTTTGGGGGCACCCATCGCTGCCTCACACTGATCACATCAAACAGCTCCCCCTCTCACTGATGTGGCCTTCTGGGCCTTGCTGCAGCCTGGCCCGGGGGTTGGAGACAGGCCCAGCTGTGGCCCCAGGACCCCCTCGCCAGACCTCTTGCCCCTGGGCCTCTCCTTTCTTTGGTCTCCCCTTCTTTTGTGGTTCTGGAGGTCACTCCTGAGCCAGCGACCTCTGCTTTCCACCCAGTCTCAGCAACATGGTGGTTGCTGTCTGTCTCTCTAGGTGTCCTGTCTCTACCTCCTGCCCTGGTCTCTCTCATGTGCGTGCTGCTGGTTTTGAAGGCAGACTGACCACCTCTGCATGCGGAGGCTGGCGGGGGAGGGCCTGGCTTCCTCCACAGGACCCCGGGCCTTGCTCAGCAGGTCTGGCTGCCAGTACCCCAGGTTTGGGGCAGGAAAATGGGCGGAAGTGTGAGCTTTCCAATGCGGACCTCCATCCACTTCCTGCCTCCCTTGGGCCTCTCCCCAAAATCTTCCTTTCACCAGGCCTCTCTGCTTCATCCCCTTCCTCTTCCTATGAACCACCTTCCCCCAGCCCCTGGGTGGAGTCTGCCCAGGACCCCACCATTACAGACCTCAGGCCTCCAGTTCCTGCATCTCCAGGCTCAGCCATTGTATCCCACTGGCTTCACAACCACTTCCCCGCCAGGACTCAGTTTGCCATGTCCTTAAAACCCATGTGCCCACCTCTGTCCAGTCTTGCTCTTTTGGCGTCTTGGGCCCACTGTCCCCTCCTCTCCTCTCCACGTGTCTGGCTCTGTACGCACGCCTTTTTTATTCCCTTGCAGACATTTTAATCCAATGTGGAGGGAGTGGAGCCAGGTCCTGCGGTCATAGGCTTGTTCCCCTCAGGCTGGTGCTGCCCTCCAATTCCTCCTGGCAGGCTGTCCTTCTGTCCCCGGGTCATATTCCACAGATGTCCTCCTGCCCCCCAGACCTCTGTGCTAGCACCCCACCTGCTCCGCCTTCCCCACCTCTTTCCAGCTGGCTCTGCAGCCTGCCCCTCACCTCAGGTTTTCTGTCTCCTGCTGCCCCCAGGGGACTCCATGATCTGTTTCCAGCCACCTGGGTGCCATCCCTGGACAGAAGGAGGAAAGATTTCTCTAGGCAGAAGGGCAAGGCCATCCTCCAGGCTCCTTCCCGCAGCACTCAGCTCAGTCCTCTGCCCAGCCTGGCTTGGTCACAGATCATAGTCCCTACCCCAGCTCTGGGCTACTGTGTCCCCAGGAGGTGTTGACTCAGCCCTCTAATTGACCAGGTGCACCCAGGGCTGCCCACTGGCCCAGGGTGCCTGGCATCGATGAGCCACATGGCAGGCACAGTATGCCCGCTGCCGTGCAGTGGGGACCCTTGCCCAGCCAGCGTCCAGCCTCAGGAAAGGGAGGCCCTGGCAGCTGAAGGTGCTGTGGGGTTTGAGGGCTGGTGGGTCCGTCCTCAGCCCCAGGGCCACCTGGCTGCGAGCAGGGAGGGTGGGCCTCTGCTCTCAGCTCTGAGGTCAGGGCCCCACCTCCCTCCCCAGGCCTGGCTCTCTGACAGCCTCTGGCATGTCTTTGCAGGAAGCCCTGAGTTCCTGAAGACCCCGCTGGGGGGCACCTTCCTGGTGTATGACTCGTTCCTCTACAGGCGGGAGAAGGCCTCAGGCGAGAAGGTGTACTGGACGTGCCGCGACCAGGCGCGCATGGGCTGCCGCAGCCGTGCCATCACCCAGGGCCAGCGCGTGATGGTCATGCGCAGGCACTGCCACCCACCCGACCTAGGAGGCCTGGAGGCCCTGCGGCAGCGCGAGCATTTCCCCAACCTGTCCCAGTGGGAAGGCCCAGGTGCGGGAAGGGCAGGTGGCTGCTGCCTGCTGGGCTGGGCGCCAGAGCACTGCCATCTGCACTTACGGCTGGTCCTGCTGTGGGTTGGCTGTTGCTGGCAGCTAGAGGAAGAGGGCGGTGGGCTGGAGCAGCATGATTGGCCGCCAGATGTGCTCGGCATCATCAACAGGGCAGTACCCTCGACCTTGAGGACCCCATGCACACCCTGGCTCTTCCCTCCTCCTCGTGCTGCCAGCTTCCGTTCTCAGATGATCCTCTCTGGCTGCCCACTCCTGACACCACAGGGCCTTTCACTTCAGCTTCAGAGTCGGCTTGGTGGCCCCCTGGGCAGAGGGTTGGGCAGACAGGGAGCTAGAAAGCCCTCAGGCACAGGCCATGCCACCACGGCCCTCCCAGAAGGGCCCAGCCTCTCCCACCTGTAAGCATGGGGTTGGGGTGGTTGGGAGGCCTCCAGCAGAGCTCAGGCTCAGGCAGCTGTGGGGCTGGCAGCCTCTACAAGGAAGCCATGGGTGGCTAGGCCTGGGCTCCAGTCCCCACAGCCCTGAGGGGCGGGGAGAGGGGTGGGCAGGGGTGAGTGGGTTGTGCTGGGGCTTTGCAGTTTCCTGGCACACCAGGGCCAGGCCCTACCTGCTGGGGCCTGGGCTCCAGCAGCCCACTCACTGCACCCCTTTCCCACCCAGAGCCCCTGCAGCCCCTGGAGTTCCTAAGGACGTCCCTCGGGGGCAGGTTCCTGGTGCACGAGTCCTTCCTCTACCGGAAGGAGAAGGCTGCCGGTGAGAAGGTGTACTGGATGTGCCGGGACCAGGGGCGGCTGGGCTGCCGCAGCCGCGCCATCACCCAAGGCCGGCGGGTGATGATCATGCGCAGCCATTGCCACCAGCCTGACCTGGCAGGCCTGGAGGCCCTGAGGCAGCGGGAGCGGCTCCCCACCATGGCCCAGCAGGAGGACTCAGGTACTCACTGGGCAGGTAGAGGAGGCAAGAGAGCTGTGCCAGCCCAGACAGCAGACCCTCTGTGCTCAGCAGTTTGTGCCTGGCCTCTGCCCTTCCAGAACTATCACCTCTCCTTTCCACTGGCAGCTGCCCCTTAACCTGAAACCACACTCACCTCTGTTACCTCCTTAAAAACACTTCGTATTCCCGCAGGGCGCGGTGGCTCATGCCTGTAATCCCAGCAACATGGGAGGCTGAGGCAGAAGGATCATGAGTTTGAAGCCAGAAGCAGCCTTCATGATTTAGCAAGACCCTTTCCAAGATAAAAAAAATAAAAAGAGGCTGGGGGTGCACCTCTGTGGTAGAGCACTTGTGTAGCATATGGGAGGTCCTGAGTTCAACCTCCCAGTATAGGAAGGAAGGAAAGAAGAAAGGAAATCTGATGGAATATACAGGCCTAGTGATGTACACCTCTAATCCTAGCACTCAGAAGATAGAGGCAGGAAGATGGCAAGTTTGCAGCCAGCCTGGGCTACATAGCAAGACCTTGTGTGCAAAACACAAAACTAAGCAAAACAAAAGGGAAAACATGATGAAAATATAAACTATCCCCAAAGGACGTGGAATGATGGTGTGTGTCTGTGCACATACATACACACGTAAAGTTCACATGTAATTTATTGAGTTGAAAATGAGTTCCTGCACATAAACAAATATAAAAACAGTCTTTAGAAAGCATTATGTGTGTCACACATTATTGTATAAAACAGAGAGGAATACCAGGTTGTATAATAAAGCAACCGAAAGATCTTTGACTCCAGCTTTAAAATAAATTTCAGCAGGCCATGGTAGTGCCCTATAATCCCAGCATTTGGGAGGATGAAGAAGGAGGATCATGAATTTGAGGACAGCCTGGCCTACATACCGAGATCCTGTGTCAAACAACTATTTCCATGAGAAAGCTGCTGTTTGGCTTAAACAAGCCGTGGTTGCTATTGATGCTCTGGCACTGTGCAGGAGCTCTTCTTTGACATCTAGGGGACCCCTGACTCTTTGGATGACAAAGGCTGGAGACTGACTCAGAATCTCAAGTAGCATATTTTACCTGGCACAGGTAGCTTCCAGTGTTAGGAAACCAGAATCTCCATCAGTCTCCCAGCTGGAGTCACTCTGCCTGCGTGTCTATCCACAGGGCCTTGGAGGTCAGCACTAGCAAGGTGTCATCGGCTCAGTCACCATCTGTAAGAAAAGAATTCTGAATTTATGTCTTCAATTTTTTTTCTCAGAAAAGATAGAACTTCCACTTGAAGTTCACCTGTACCTTGAGCCTTGTTCTCCTGAAAGCCAGCAGATTTGTGGGTAAGTGTCTTAGTTATCTAATGCTGCATCACAGATCACCCCCAAATCTCTGGGTGCCCTGGCTCACACCTGTAATCCCAGTGACTGCAGAGGCAGAGGCAGGAGGATCACAAATTCAAGGCCAGAAACAGCTGGTATAACTTAGACCCTGTCTCAAGATAAAAAATTAAAAATAGGCTAAGGGTGCATCCCTGTGGGAGATCACATGCAAAGTAAGTGCAAGACTCCGGGTTCAACCCCTTGTTGTCAGGTGCCATTGAGTCTGACTCATAGCAACCCTATGTACAACAGACAAAAGGCTACTGGACATTGCCATGCCCAGCACTATGTCAGTGGTTCTCTGCTATTCATAGGGCTTTTGATGGTGGATTATTTCAGGAGTGGGCTCACAGGTCCTTCTCCCTAGTCTACAGCACCCGGTATTCCCAGGCGGTCTCCCATCCAAGAACTAACCAGGCCCAATGTTGCTTATCTTTGGAGATCTAATGAGATCAGATGCCAGGGTGGTACAGCTGTAGACAGTTCAACTCTCAAGTACTGCAAAAAAAAAAAAATTTTTGTGGGGTCAAGATTGCAGGAGTGGTTGGCCTGGGTGGTGCTGACTTGCAGTTGAGGAAAGGATGTCATCATCTGAAGGCTCGAGTGGGGCTAGAGCATCCCCATCCAAGGTGTCTCATTCATTCATGGCTGTGATCCCTGGGACTGAGTCCCCCATCATTTGGACTTCTCCTCAGGATGGCTTGTGTGTCCTTGCACATGGCTGCTGCCTCTCTCCCAAAGCAAGTGATCAAGAGAGAGCAGGAAGAACCCCCCAGCAGCCGCAGAATTTATAGTCTTCTCAGGAACACATGGACTGGTGTTTCAGGCATGGTGGCACGTGAATAGACCACATCCATGCTATGAAATAAATTTCCATAAACTTAGAAGGATTGAAACCACACAGTGGCGAGAATTAGAAATCAGTAACTGAAATTTGGGAAACTCACAAGTATGGAGAAATTAAACAACACACTGGAAAACCAATGAGCCAAAGAAGACATAAGAAAAATTGGAAAATACTTTGAAATGAACAAAAATAGACACAATATACCAAAACTTACAGGATGCAGCAAAAGCAGTAGTAAAACAGAAATGTATAGCTATCAACACATATATATTAAAAAACGAAAGATCTCAAATCAATGATTTAAACTTGCATGCTAAGCCACTAAAAAAGAATAGAGCAAATTAAACCTAAAGTAGAAAAAAGGAAATAAAGAGTAGAGTCAAAATTAATGATATAGAGACTAGGAAAATAACAAGAGAATTAATAGAATCAAAGGTTGGGTTTTTTGTTTTTGTTTTTGATTTTGATTTTGATTTTTTAGATAGGGTCTAGCTGTGTAGCCTACACCTGTCTAGAATGGTGGAGCACTTTCCTGGCATACAGGAGGCCCTGGGTTGAAAAGAGTTGGTGTGTGTGTGTGTATAAATGTCCTAGCCAATGGTTATCTCTAGGAAAAAGGATTTATAAGTTGAATGTGATGTCACACATTAATAATCCCAGTATTTGGAAGGTGGAGGCAGGAGGATTGTGAGTTCAAAACCAGCCTGGATTACATAGCAAAGCCCTGTTTTAAAATAAAGAAATAAATAGGAAATAAAAAAGGATTCCAGGAATCCTTAACTTACTTACTTACTTACTCTTTCTTTCTTTCTTTCTTTCTTTCTTTCTTTCTTTCTTTATTTATTTTTTTGCTATACTTAGGTTTGAACTCAGGGTGCCTCACACATGCTTTGCAAGTCCTCTACTACTGGGCTTCATCCCCACTCCATTTAAAAAAAATTTTTATCTTGAGACATGGCCTTGCTAAGTTATACAGGCTGCCTCTGGTCTCCAACCTGTGATCCTCATCCCTCGACCTCCCAAGTTCCTGGGGTTACAGGTCTGAGCCACTCTGCCCAGCTTTAACTTTCTTTATTATCTCTTTTCACCACATTTGAATCTTTGTAAAGATGTGTTTCTTTGTCACCAGGAATATTGAGGAGGCGAACCTGGGCAGCAAGTCCCAGTGAGGCCCATCTCCCCTGAGGCCGCCATGGAGCCCTGTGCAGCCACTGTGGGGGCCTGAATGCTTCCTGACCACGCGGGCCTTTCCCATCTACTTAGATTTGCTTGACGAAAACTCCTTTCACTCTTCCAAAGAACGCATCGATGGCCTTCATGGGTCCTCAGAGGCCTCCCAGAAGGAGTGCTTGGACAGTGTCCTAGTGTAGGCAAAAAGTAGTGCCCAGAGCTCGTGGGTGGCTTGCAGACCCACCTGGTGGCCTTGGAAAGCACGGAAAAGATACCTCCACCCCACTCTGCTCTCCCAGCCACCAGCATCCATCTGTTTCCAGAGCATGTGACTTCACCAAGGATTTCCCAATGGGCTGAGGCTGCCTGAGCTCAGTGTCACACAGTGAAAAGTTGTCTTGATCCGGCATGTGAGTAGGAAGGTCCTGCAGCTTCACACCCAGTCGCCCTCTGCAGACGTGAGCCCTGCAGTCTTTTCAGAGAGATGCAGGGCTTTCCTGGCCTTTGGCCACATGCTGCCTGCTGGGGTGTGGCCATCCCAAAGTGCAACAGTGCAGGCAGAGCTCGATAACCCTCGCTGGGCTTTCCTTCCTACATTCTTCTCCGACTTAAATGAAGCCCGTGTCCCCAATTCTTGCAGCACGTTGTCTCTGGCAGTGGGC
Source organism: Pedetes capensis (assembly GCA_007922755.1). NCBI lineage: Eukaryota > Metazoa > Chordata > Mammalia > Rodentia > Pedetidae > Pedetes > Pedetes capensis. Next base: position 36,507 of record VMDO01002944.1, on the reverse strand, counting down.
ACCAGTCCGGCTGTTGGCAGGAAGTGGTCTGGGTCACCTGCTGGCCTGGGTCACCTGCACGTGGCACATGAGGACAGCTGGGTAGCTGGTGACAAGGTACACCCCTTCTCCTGTTGGGGTGCTCAGCAGGTCTACATGAACTGGGAGGGCCCACCAAGAGGCCCCGGGGGCTGCAGAACTTCCTGCGGGCTAACAAGCCACCCCCTGGATGGCGGGTGACTGTCCTCACACTGGAGCAGTGAAGGGAGCAGGTGGCTGGGGCAGGCTCCCCTCCCCTGCCTGGCAGGCTGCCCCAGACCTGAGTGGCGGCGTGGCACCGCTGCTGGCCTCCCACTCATCGGCTTCTCCAGTAAACCCTATTTTGTCTCACTGTGCAGAACTGCTGTGTGTCCACACCCTCTGCATGACAGCCACACCACAAAGCCACCCCAAGCCTCAGTTCACTGCTCTCAAATGTGTCAGTGTGTCCCGTGTGATATGTGCTGTTGCTGTGGAACAAATCACCACCAGCAGTGGCCTAGAACTCCCATTTATTGTCTCAGTTTGGGCGAACCAGGAGCTGGGAGAGCTAAACAGGGTCCTCTGCCTAGGGTTTCGGGAGGCTGCCAGCAAGGAAGCCTCATCTGAGGCCAGGATCCCCTCCCCAGAATCTGTTTCTGTGCAGCTGCAGAACTCAAGGCTGTTTGCTTCAGCAGCTGAAGTACCTTCATTGACCCCTGCCCCCTGTTTTTGAACCCAGTGCCTCACACATGCCAGGCAAGTGCTTCACCTCTGAGCTGCACCCTCAGCCCCTTTTTTATTTTTTATTTTGAGATAGGGTCATGCTAAGTTGCACAGGCTGCCTCTGGCCTTGAACTCGTGATCTTCCTGCCTCTGCTTCTTGAGTTACTGTGATGACAGGCATGTGCCATGGGCCCGGCTTCTTTCTCTTTCCTTCCTCTCTCTCTCTCTCTCTCTCTCTCTCTCTCTCTCTCTCTCTCTCTCTCTCTCTCTCTCCCCCCCCCTCATTTGTTTATTTATTTATTTTAAAGAAACAAGAGCTCACTATGCTGCCCAGGCTGAAAAGCCTTGCTGCCTCCTCAGCCTCCTGAGTTAGCTGAGACCACAGGGCTGTGCCCTGTGCCTGTCCCTGTCTCCCCTTTGGTTAACCCAGACAACTGATTAGACACCTTACATAGTTCTGCAAGGCACAACATAAACTGAGGGGAACATCAGCATAGGCACAGGGTACTCCACATTCCAGGAAACAGCTCATAGCCATGCGTACCCAGGGAATGGAATCTTCGGGCTACCTTGGAATTCCATCTGCCGCAACACCTCCCCTCTTCCCTCACTAATTTCCCTGCCCTGACACATGGCACTGGGCCTCAGGGAGCCTGTGGCTGGGCAGCTCGCCTGGAGCTGGGAAGGTGCATGTGGGAAGGCCCGGGGTGCCCTGGTCTGAAAGCCCCGCTGGCTTTGTACCCACCATCCAGGGATCCTGACATGCTCAGGTGGGCCAGGGCAGCAAGGGGCAGGGGAGGGCGCCACTAAAGGGGGAGTGAAAGGATATCTGCTGCTGGGGGGGTTGGGGAGGGGCTACCTCCCCTCCTGATCCCCCTCCCCCCAACACCCCCCCCTCAGATTGTTCAGGGTTTCAAACCCTTGCTGGGTGCTAGGCGAGTCATCCAGCCTCCTGCAGACGTGGGGCTGCTCCTCAGATCCAAAGCTGAGGAGCCCTTCTGCCCTTGGGCTCTCAGGGAGACAGTGGGGATGACAGCTGGGTGTTGCTGGGCTCTGCAGAAGGGCTGCCCAGCTGCCTCTCGTCCAGGCTGTGGAGGTGGCCAAGTTGCAGCCTTTTCTCAGGTCTCCAGCGGCCCCACTTCTGGCAGCAAGACCTCCACTTGGACTTCCAGGCCTAGGGGCGGAGAGGGTGGTGAGGAGGGTGATTGGCAGGGGGTGGGGCATGGGCAGGGGCTCGAGGAGCAGCGGGCATAGGCACCTCTTTGACGCAATGACAGGCCAAGGCCGGGAGGACGAGGAGGGCCAATACTCCAGCGGTGACAGAGATCCCCAGGGGCATTTGCAGTCCCTCCCCGCTGTAGGACTGTGGAGGGGAACAGAGTGAGAGGCGGGTGATAGAAACAGGCAGCCAGGGCAGGCGAGGGGCTGGCTCTCACCTTCCTCTTGCTAACCAGCTGCTTCTGGAACCAGCTCCACACCTGTCAGGAAGAGACAAGGGGCACTCCAGTAAGGGCTCCATTCCCTCACACCAGCCCCCACCGGCTCTCAATCCTCTCCGTCCCGGGGTCCCTGCACCCCTCAGCCCTCATGCCACTCACTGCTGCTCCATAGGACCCAGCTGGCCTGAGACTGACCAACTGAACGATGGCCTCTCTCCAGCCGTCCCATCCATTGAAAGTGAAACCCTCCTCTCCAGGCATCCTGAGGGAAACGGCAGGGAAGGAACGGTGGGCCTACCTCAGCTCCTGGCTCCGCCCTTCGTGGGGGCCCCTTGGCCGCCCCAGCCCCTGGAGCTGCCCTTCATGATCTCTCTTACCCCGCTGTGGCCCTGCACAAACTGGTCAACAGACAGACTCCGGCTCAGTGCCCCCAACCAAGGCTGGATAGTGATTTCCAGCAAGTCAGGTTATTTCTCTGCCAAGAGGCAGAGTCCCCAGGCAGTCACTGGAGGGCGCTCCTGTGTCTGCACTGCCAAATGAAACCAGCGCCCCACACCATCATGTCCCCATCTGAGAGGATGAAGCCACAGGCTGACTGCCCAGGGTCCAGTTTCTCCAAGTGTGAGCAACAAGAGGCATCTCTATGGGGAAACTGAGGCTCATGGAGCTCAAAAAACTTGTCAAATTTCCCAGTAGATCAGGAACAAAGTAAAAGGGAGAGTTTGCAAATCTGGGCCCCTGCCAGCTCTTCTAAGGCTGTGCCCAGAGCACCGAGAACAGTCACAGCAACTCACCCACCCCTGGAGGCGGGCAAGGCAGGGTTATCCTCTCAGCACAGTTGAGGCCCCCCAGGTGGTGAGGCAGAGAGAGGCCCAGGGCTCAGGTGGTAAGAGGGGACTGCGGCCAAGGAAGCCATCTTGGAAGAGGCTGTTCTGTGGCCCGAAACAGGGCACAGCACCCACACAAGGCTCAGGACAGGGGCCAGGTGAAGGAAGAACAGGAGAAGCAGTTCATCATGAGGGAAGCACAGATAGCTCTGCCCTGAGGTGAGAGAGGGCACAGGCCCAGGGAATTGGAAGGACGTCAGATGCAGGGGTGGGAGTGGAGGTGGGAAGGGGAGGTGCGGACATGGGCGCCTGCAGCCAGGACGTCATGTGACTATCAAGCATCAAGAGATGCAGCTACAGGCCAAGGAACCCCAAAGATTGCCCAAACCACCAATAACTGAGAGGCACTGAACAGATCCCCCCATGGCCTCAGGGGGAACCAGCCTGGCCAACACCCTGATGCCCAGCTTCTGGCCTCTGGAACTGTGAGATGAGACATTTCTGTCCTTTGAGCTGCCCAGTGTGTGGGACTTTGTTACAGCAGCCAAAGGACCTGAACAGAATAAAGGAACCGGTGGAGGAGGGAGTGGGGGTGGGTGGTTAGCCATAAGCCGGCTTTGTAACGAGCAAGCCTTCTCTGAGCAGCCTGGCTCCCACCACCGGTTTCTCACGACTGCTTCTGGTTGGCGGCACCTTCCACCAGGTCACTCAGGAGTCCAGCTCACCCACCCTCCTTGGCATCCCAGGCATGTCCTTCATTAGGTCAGTGAGAGAAACCAAGGCTGTTGTAGGACAGGCTGGCAGGCTGACATCAATACTTCATGACCTTCTTGGTTTTTTTTTGTTGTTGTTATTTATTTTTTTTTTTTTGAGAACTGAGGTGTTGAACCCAGGGCCTTGCCCATGCTAGGCAAGTGCTCTACCACTGAGCTACCCCCACTTCTTTACTTTTTATTTTGAGATGGGGTCTGATTAAGTTGCACAGGCTGCCTCTGGCCTCGAACTTGCGACCCACCTGCTTCTTCTGCCTCCTGAGTGCTGGGATGACAGGCATGTGCCACGGCGCCCTGCTGGTAATTGCCAAACTTAACACACAAGGGTCTTGTGAAAGGCAGCCTCTGATGGCCATTGGGGGTGGAGCCTGAGAGTCTGCATTTCTAACAAGCTCCCAGGTCCTGGGGTTGAACTTGGAGCATTGAGAGGTTCCCCATGGACCTGCCCTGGCTGCCATGGCCACACCTAATGCCAGGGAGGCAGAGAATCAGGGTGCTATGGTCCTCTTGGGAGTGGGGGGATCTGGGATCACTGGACACAGGGGGTGGGCGGGCGGAAGGTGGCAGGCAGAACACGGCTCCCCCACACCCAGGGATGAGGCGGCAGCTGCCCTGCTGAGGGACTAGGGGAGTCATGGCTGGGATTAGAGGGTCTATTTCTGAACTCCCAGAAGGCCCTCATCTCTCACCTAGGTCTCCCTTTCAATGGGTGGATGGGAAGCTTAGGGTGAGGCCTGGCCCCATTATCTTCCCTCAGGATCTGCCCTAGGCCCTCGGGAGTGGTTTGCACAGAGAACATTTCCAGCACCTCCTTCTGCCTTGGCGGCCATGACATGCCCCTGCCATGAGGGCTGTGCCCCAAAGGAACACTGTCCCCACTGGAAAACTAGAAAGACAAGACCCAGGACAGCCGAATAAATCCGTGGGTGGAAGCCAGGCTCCCTGCCTCCACTTTGGATCCCACCCTCACTTTGCTGGGCTCGAGTACTCCCTGGAAAGCACCTACCTTTACTCTGGGTCAGGTGGTCAGGGCCAAGCCTGCCCCACCACCCCTCCTGGGGAGTCACTGGGGCCAGGTGGCCTGACTCCTCCTGTCACCCAGCACCCCCCAGTTTTCTACCATCTCCTCCACTGGACTAGTGACTCTAGCATCACATCCTTCAAAGGAAGGAGGGGCACGGCCTGCTCAGCCCTGGGACACCTCCTTGCCTGCCATCCCTGCCCAAGTCCTCAGCGCTTTTCTCTCAGAGGCCCCCACACCTGTGAATCTGCTCCCCACAGAGGTGACAAGCCAAGGCTGCATTCCCGCCCACCAGAGTCAAGGGCTCTGGCTCTGGAGACCCTAGGTTGAGCCCTATAGCTCAATGACCTCAGTTTCCCCATCTGTGAAATGAAATTCTGGAGTGCTTCCTCAGGGTGGTCACCTCTCAGCAGGAATGTGTAGGACAAGGGGCAGTGAGACTCCCTAGGTGATGTTTCTCTCTTTACCCTGATGTCACTTGGAGGCAGGGAATTTGAGGCAGGGTGGGGTGAGGACAGTGTCAGTGCCCCACACTTGGATCACACTTTGTCTGAATTCTGGCTCCAGCGGTGCACAGCTGGTGAGCCCGCCGGTCACCAAAGGCCCCTGAGTCTCCGTCTGCAGGTCTGCAGAATGGGGAGGTACAAATGGCCCCCAGTGCCTTGAGTGTGCAGACACGCTGCTGAAGGCATAGCAACAAGGCTGGAATGCTGGGAAGCAGAGGGTGCGGGGCTCCCAGGCCCTTCTTCGTTCTCAAAGGTTCCACAGGTGACCTGAGATGGGAGGTGGTGGCAAGGGCAGTACCTCCCTCTTCGTGCCCCGGGCCTGGGAACGGAGCACCACCTCCCTCACCAGCTCACTCTGTGGGAGCCAGGCCTGGGCAGACCCTGTGGGGTTCTGATAGTCTCTGTCCCTCACCTTACCCCTTCCTCCACTGACCTGCCCTCGACACTCCTGTGGGCTGGAGCCTGGGCCACAGCACCAAGCCTGTGGCCTCTCCTGGCTCTCAGGCATGAGGAAGAGGGAGACCCAAGATTGACAGGCTGCTCCCTGCCACCCCCACCCCTGCTCCCTTGTTAGAGGCATCAGGGACGTCCCAGCCCCGGGGTGGGAGTACGGGGGAAGATAGACACCAAGCCCAGGCACTGGTCACCAGCCTCAGCAAGTCCATTTCTAATGTCCCTCCTCTCCTTGTGCTGTGCCCCTACCCCAAGAGCCTTCACGTGTCTCCTCACCCTTTATTGCAACATCTCCATATCCTGGCCTCTCAGATTCCCCTCTGCACCCCACCCCATCTTGCTTCTCCATCTAATCCAGGACAGGGGAGGGAACCAGAGGACAGGGCTGGCAGTCCTGCAAGGTCAGCTTGGGCCCAACAGCCTCTGGGGGCTATGGGGTGTGCAGGCTGGACTGACAGGCAGGGGTCTGGGTGGGGTGTGGCTGCTCTGGGCCCCTGGGCCCTCCACCTCCTTACCACCACCACCACCCCACCTCCACCCTCCCACGCACCTGCGCTGGCCTCCCCCCAAGCCCTGGGGGCAGCGGGCAGGCTTGGAGATCAGAGGACTGGAGGAGTTGGGCCCAGGGGGAGGGGGTGGGGAATTTCCCCCCACGCCTGCCCAGGCCTGCTCCCCTCCTCCGCCCCCTCCCCCCGCCGGGTGGGGGGCACCGCTGGGGGAATTCCACCGCACTCCGAAGAAGGCTCCGCAGATTCTGGGCTGGGGTCCTGGGGAGGGTAAGGGAGGAGAGGAGAGGGGGGTAAAGGGGCGGGCTGGGGCCTGGGGCACAGCTGCCTTCTTCCCCAGACGCCAGCTGCCCCTGCCTGTCCCGGATTTAGCGTCCACGACTCCCGCCTGTCTCGCGAGTGCGGGGGCAGGGAGTGGCCCTTTCTTCACCAAGCCCTGGCGTCGGGACCTGGGGAGGGAGGAGCGTGAGGATCTGGAGAAGGGGTGCGCGTGAGCGTCTGGCCGTGAGGGGTGACCCAGTGTGAGCGCACACGTGCGCTCTGGTGAGGGCGCTTGCGACCCGGACACTCCGTGCGGCCACGAGAAGGGGTCCTGCATCGCCCCCTCCAGGGTCCTCTGGCCTGGCCTGGGTCGACTGGCCTGGCCTGGCCCCTTCCACTGGGACCCACACCGACCTGGGCAGAGGCGGACGAAGGGGCGCAGGGCGTGCGCGGGGAACCGGGGCTCGGGCGTGGGAGGCGCCTGGACCTGCTGCCTGTGCTCGGTCCCAGGCAACGCTTCCCACCCTCCCTGGGGGGGCGGGGGAGGGACCCGCGGAGGGACGCGAGGGGGCAGGAGCCAGCGCACTGGAAACCAGGGCGAGGAGACACGCAGTGCGAGGCTTAGCGGAGGGGTGGGCGTGGAGACCGAGGTGCGACCCAGAGGAGAGCAGAGACTGAGATCGCCCCCGGCTGGATACCCCGCCCCCAGAGAGACCCCCGGGCGGGCAGAGGGGCAACAGACACCCCTGAACGCGGAGACCCTGAGAGGCCCAGACCCCCACCCCCAGGAGACACGTGCCAGCCCCAGGCGGGAAGAGCCGCCCAGAACGAGGCGAGGACAGACGGTTATCAGACAACCCGCTCCAGGGCAGCTGGGGGACCCCTGAGCCCCGGGACAGTGTCGGGGCCAAGGCGACCTCGTTCTGGTTGGGGGCAATGGGTACACGGTCTCTACAAGGCCTACTTCTCCTGTTCCTCCCGCTGCTGTCTCCGCACGGGGCCTCGGCGGGAAGTCTGCACAACCCAGGTGAGTCAGGCACGGGGCAGGCCACGGCCACAGCTCCCTCCTCGGCCTCTGCGCCCAGGGCTGGGGCACTGAGGTCGAGGGGTGGCAGAGCAGGTGGCTGAGCAGCTGAGCAGCCCTAGGGCCTCTGTGGAGGCGGGGGCCGGGGGTGCTGGCCGGAGACCTGGACGGGAGGTGGTGTCGCGGGTGAGGAGGCAGGGGGATCCAGACCTCCCCAAGTCCCGCGGTTGCCGGACAGGCCTGTCAGAGTGCTTCCAGGTGAATGGCGCCGACTACCGCGGCCACCAGAACCACACAGGCCCGCGCGGGGCCGGACGCCCGTGCCTCTTCTGGGACCAGACGCAGCAGCACAGCTACAGCAGCGCCAGCGACCCCCAGGGCCGCTGGGGGCTGGGTGCGCACAACTTCTGCCGGTGAGTAGCTGGGCCTGTGCTGTGGGTGAGGCAAGACCTCTGCGTGGGCGGAGCGGAAGTCTGCGCTGGGTGGGTACACGGTACCCCGGCCCTGGGGGCTGGGGGCGGGGCCAAGGCGAGGGGCGGAGTCAGTCTTGTGTCAGGAAGGAAGGCAGAACATTTGCACTAAAGGGGTCCGACTTAGGTGCCTAAGTTCTGCAGAGCCCCAGGTCAGGACCGGGAGCGAAGACACAGGCCTAGGCATTCCGGCCGTGCGGGAGGAGGAGCGCCCTGGACCCACAGGACAGGTTTTGTTGTACGACTTCTTTGAGAGGCATCTACTATCTGTGATGAGGGAATTGGAGTTCTGAGCCACAGGGGCAGGGACTGAACTAGAGACCACTTTTCTGGTCTCTTTGCAGTTCACCACTTTAGAGCAGGGTTTCAAGGACAAGGAATGGTCTCGGCCCACTGCAAGTGCAGGCAAAATTCTCACATACGAGATCAAGTCCTAATGATACCAAAGATCCAACGTCAACTTTCAGGGTTCCTTAGTGACTTCCCACTGCGCACCAGCAAGTCGACATTCAGAAGCACCTGTGGGAAAACAGAATCTGTTTTCACACACACAGAGCACTGGCGGCCACATTGCACAGGGGCCATGGGGTGGGCAGTGGGATTCTGACCAGCTCCCTCCCACCCACAGGAACCCTGATGGTGATGTGCAGCCGTGGTGCTACGTGGCCGAGACCGAGGAGGGCATCTACTGGCGCTATTGCGACATCCCCACATGTCACAGTGAGTGGACCCGACTGGACAGAGGTGGGGCTGCAGCCGTGCCTGGCCCGAGGGTCGCTCTCCCAGGGTGGGAGTCTGACTCTGCTGCCCCTCAGTGCCTGGGTACTTGGGCTGCTTCATGGATTCCGGGGCGCCCCCAGCTCTCAGCGGCCCCAGCGGCACCTCCACAAAACTCACAGTTCAGGTCTGCCTTCGCTTCTGCCGCATGAAGGGCTACCAGGTACTGCCCGTGGGCCCCGACTTGACTTTGGTCTTGACCAGACCCCTGACCTTGACCTGAGGACCCCACTCGACTCCCAACACTCTTGACACCAAACCTGGACACTGATTTCTGAACATCTAACCCAAGTCCCACTTCCAACCTCACCACCCCATCCCTACCCCAATTCTTGCCTTTGGGGTCACTCAATCTGTGCTCCCAGCTGGCCGGCGTGGAGGCTGGTTATGCTTGCTTCTGTGGCTCTGAAAGCGACCTGGCCCAGGGACGCCCAGCCCCTGCCACCGACTGTGATCAGATCTGTTTCGGCCACCCGGGCCAGCTGTGTGGCGGCGATGGGCGGCTGGGTATCTACGAAGGTGAGAGGGAACGGAGTATTCGGGGGCCTGGGTGAAAGGAGCAGTGGGAAGCTTTAGGCTGAGGTCTGGGCTGAAAGGGAATTTGGGATTGAGGGCGGGACTGGTAGAGGGGACTGGGCTGGACCTGGGGTCGAGGGCGGCACATGGGAAGGGATTGGTCCGAAGGCGGGGCCTGGATTTGGGGCTGCGCTGGCCTAGGGGTGCGGCCTAGCTGGGAAGGGAAGTCGTGCTTTGCTGACCGCCGGCCGGGCCGGCAGTGTCCGTGGGGTCCTGCCAGGGAAACTGGACGGCGCCACAGGGTGTCATCTACTCCCCGGATTTCCCGGACGAGTACGGGCCCGACCGGAACTGCAGCTGGGTGCTGGGGCCGATGGGCACCGCGCTGGAGCTCACCTTCCGCCTCTTCGAGCTGGCCGACCCGCGCGACCGGCTGGAGCTGCGCGACGCCGCCTCCCACAGCCTGCTCCGCACCTTCGACGGCGCCCGCCCGCCGCCGCCCTGGCCGCTGCGCCTGCGCGCCACCGCACTGCTCCTCACCTTCCGCAGCGACGCGCGTGGCCACGCGCAGGGCTTCGCTCTCACCTACCGCGGTGAGCCCCGCCCCGGCCCCGTCCGGCCAGCGCCCGCGGCCGCGCCTCACACCTCTCTCCGCAGGCCTGCAGGACGCCGCCGCGGAGCGCGGGTCCCCCCTGGGCTCGTCCCAGACCCCCGCAGAGCCCCTCGACGGGGCCAACGTGAGCTGCAGCCCCAGGCCCAGAGCCCCACAGGCCGCGGCGGGGGGTGAGCGAGGTGTCCGAGGCGGGAGAGCGTTGAGGAGCGGCCCCTTGGGGCTCTGCCTCACCACACCCCTGTGTCCGCAGCTCGGGTCTTCTCCACGGTGACGGCCGTCTGCGTGTTGCTGCTGCTGCTCCTGTCGCTGCTGCGTTTGCTGCGCCGACGGTGCGGGCGCTGGGACAGGGCCTGCGGGAAGACCCCGTGCGGGGCTCCGGATGCCTTGGTGCCCTGGCGCGCGGGGGCCCTGGTGGGGAACGGGGGCACAAGCGGGAAACGAGACTAGGATGGGACTCCTGGGTTCTTGAGGGGGCGAGGCCTGGGGTTGCGGACAGAGCAGGAAGCTGGAGGTGCATTGGGTTGGGGTCCAGCTGATGTCTGTCCCTCTCTAGGAGCTGTCTGCTGGCTCCGGGAAAAGGGGCTCTGGCCTTGAGACCTTCCCGGGGCCCCGGGAGAAGCTGGGCTGTGTGGTACCGCCGGCCCCGAGGGGTGGCCGTGCCCTGTCCACCTGGGGACTCCCAGGTTGAGGGTCCTGCCGCGGGCTACCGGCACTTGAGTGCCTCCAGCCAGAGCTCCTTGCGCTCGCTCATCTCCGCTCTCTGACTCGGGACCCCTAGGGTCTGTCTGACCTCCTGCTGGCGACATGGACACCTGAGAAGTCAGGTGGAGCCTACCTCGGCCTCTGGTCACCTCCGGAGACCAGAAATTGGATAGGAAGCATCTGGTGCTATTGTGGGAACTTCACGTGACCCCTGGGGTCCAGATGGCCAAAGGGCAAGAGGACCCTAGCCCCCTGACCCGTGGACCTTCATGTGTGGGGCGGTTTCTGGTTTCAGAGGTCTTGGAGCCCCTTTTACGGTGGTCCTGGACTGCCGTCCTCAATGAGAGGTCAGAAGTCAACAAAACTGGTCCAAAGATCCACCGCAGACTTTAAATAAAGGGTCTATTTTGGTGCGGGTCTCGAAAGTTCTTACGCGGGGGGAGGAGCTATGCTAACGAGGGCACAGGACCAGGGGGTTACTGGACAGTCCAGATGGAAGAGCATTTCACACCTTGCGTTTGGTAGAGCCTTCTGGAACGCAGAGGGTGTTGAGAATGAGGATGCGTGAGTGCGGTCTTGTAGAAAAAGAGAGGGTGGAGGCTGGTTGTGGGCAGGTGCGCAGGAAAGACTTCCCTGTCTGCGCCCAGGGTGGACAGGACAGGGGCCGACCTTTCTCCTCTTGCCTTCTGTCTTCCCATTTCCTGCTAGTCCTGGGCGCCCTATGGGCGATAATAGGAAGCTAGGTGGGCCGAGCCCAAGCTCCGAGAGTCCCGGCCCGAGGGCTCCGGCACGTCATGCATTTTCTTTGACGCTTGGGTATCTCGGGCCAATGGAAAGATCACTTCCAAAGTGGGCGCGCACCGGCGCTCGGCGGGACCCGCCCAGACTTGCCCGAGCCAACAGCACCTTGGACAGAGCCCCAGCTGCGGGTGGAGGCTGGGTGGCGGGGCTGCTCGGTCGAGAGTGGGTGTCTGCAGGTACGACGATGGGGGCTCACGCCGAAAGCAGCGTGCGCAGTATTAGGGGACGCGAGGTGCCAGGTCACTCTAGCAGAGCCTGACAGACCCAGAACTCCGGGTCCCAGGCCGACAGCCACGCCGTGCAAAAGAGGCTGGAACTGCATATATTATGCTAAGAGGGGAGGCCTGGGTGGCCTTGGGGCGGAGCCTCCGCGCCCACCGCGCTCATTGGCCCTGGCGGCGCCAACGTCAGGGATCAAGCGCGCGAAACACCCTCAGGGTGTGGAGGCGAGGAGCCGGGGTGGAGCCTGGCGTCCGCTCCCGCGTCTGGCCGCGCCCGTCCCCCGGACTGCGGCGAAACGACCGGCCTCCGCCGCCGCCAGCGCAAGCACTCCCCGCAGCGGGCCTGCTCGCGAGTCGCTGGCCGAGCCGCGCTCGGGTGTCGGGGTCCCCGGCTGCCTCCCCGGCGAGTGGGCGTCGGGCTCGCGCGTGCGCAGCGCGGAAAAGAGCGGGCCGGGACCCCGGGCTGGCGCGCGCAGTCAGCCCGCGCGGGGCGGCCAGGCGGCCGGGAGGAAAGCGGGGATGAGCTTCCCGGCTCCGTGGCCTCGCTGAGGAAGAGGCTCGCGCGCAGGAGGGACGCGGGTCGCCCGCGCTTCGCGGGGCCATGGCGTTCCTGGCCGGGCCGCGCCTGCTGGACTGGGCCAGCTCGCCGCCGCACCTGCAGTTCAATAAGTTCGTGCTGACCGGCTACCGGCCAGCGAGCAGTGGCTCGGGCTGCTTGCGCAGCCTCTTCTACTTGCACAACGAGCTGGGCAACATCTACACGCACGGTGAGCGCGCCCCGCCTTGCGCATCCCGCCCTGCCTGTGCTGGTCCGGGGGCCGGAAGGCCCAGTGTCCCAGCTCCCCGTTCTTGGTCTGCCCTGGCCCTGTGCCGCCAGAAGCCGTGGTGACAAAGCTGCCATTGTCCAGAGAGGCGCTGCCAGCCTCCGCTTTCCCAGCGGGGAGGGCCATGGCTGCAGAGGGGAGCAAAGTGGGGGGGGCTGGGCCCGCTTAATCCTGCTGATTCCTTGAGGTAAGGAACCTGCTCTCAGACCCCTCCCTAATCCCAGCGTCCTGGGCACCCTGCCCCGCCAGCGCCCGTCCTGGAGATGAGTGTTGATGGTCAAGGACAGGCCCGAGAGGAGCCCGCGCCAGTACGGGCCCCAGCCCCTCCGCGGGCGGCCGCCCTGGCAGCCCTATCTTGGGGCTCCGCCGGGTGGCGACTCCTTCCTCTCCCCACCAGCGCCCGGCCCCTCCTCCAAGGCCTGTGAAGCTCTGCTGACACAGCCCTGCCTGTCCTTGAGCTGCCCCAGCCGCAGGGAGTAGGGCCAGAGCAGGCTGGGTGTAGTTTTGAACGTTTCCCTAATGGGGGGCTAATTGCCCCACCAGTCACCACCAAGAGTGGGCAGGTGGTGCTCCCGTTTACCCCGTGAGAGCATTGCCAAGGATGGGCGTCGCCAAGGGCCTGGGCTGGGGGGAAAGGGGCCCCTGGGAGGCACCTTGGGGAGGAGTTGGGACAGGATCCTTCCAGCCCCTTCTCCTGTTGCTGGACTTGCCTTCCTCTTCCTGGCCTGGCCACTTACGGGAAGACAAAAAATGTCCACGGCCTCCACTTGTGCGGACACTTGGGGAGAGTTTCTCAGTAGCCCTGGGGCTGGCCTTGGCCTGTTGTCCTAATTCAAAGCTCAGTGTGAGGCCAGGCCTCCCCAGGCCTCTGTGGAGAGGCAGGCCTGGTGGGGGCCTCCTGCTTGGTGGGAGGTGCTGCACCTGGAGGGAGGAGGGCGGCCTGGGAGCTAGACTGCCCAGGATGGTCCTGTGCCCCTCAATTACTGGCTGGGCGCACCTTGTAGGGTGCAGAGACTCCTGGTCTCTACTTCCCAGTCCTGCCATGAGCACTGACAGTAGCCTGTTTCTGAGACTTTAGCCAAGGCCTGCCTCTGCTGCGTGGCCTTGACATGCTCTTTTCCTTCTTGTGTCACTAAACTAGTTCCTTTTTAGACATATCCTGTCCCCTAAGCCAGAGGTCCCCAACCTTTTTGGCACTTTTTGGGCACCAGTGACCGATTTTGTGGAAGACTTTTCCCCCAACCAAGGGAACAGCTCTGGCAGTAATGCAAGTGCCGGGGAGCAGCTGTAAATACAGAAGCTCGCTGGTTCTCAGCCACTCACCCACTTTGCATGTGTTCCTAACAGTCCTGCCTGCCCATAGCTTAGGGATGGGGGACTCCTGCTCTGCACCAAAACTGTCTGATGGATAACTGTCTCCCTCCCCCCAGGGCTGGCCTTGCTGGGCTTCCTGGTGCTGGTGCCAATGACCATGCCCTGGGGCCAATTGGGAAAGGATGGCTGGCTGGGGGGCACACACTGTGTGGCCTGCCTGGCACCCCCTGCGGCCTCCGTGCTCTATCACCTCTTCATGTGCCACCAAGGGGGCAGCCCTGTGTATACCCGGCTCCTCGCCCTGGACATGTGTGGGGTCTGCCTCGTCAATACCCTTGGTGAGCTGTGGTCAGGGAGGGGAAGCAGGGCCATTAGTGCAAGGCCTGGGAAGGGATGGGCCAGCCGCTCACACTGATGCCCTCTCTGCTCTCTCTCCACAGGGGCCCTGCCCATCATCCACTGCACCCTGGCCTGCAGGCCCTGGCTGCGCCCAGCGGCTCTGGTGGGCTACACTGTGCTGTCTGCTGTGGCTGGCTGGCGAGCCCTCACTGCCCCCTCCACCGGTGCCCGGCTCCGAGCCTTTGGTTGGCAAGCTGCAGCCCGACTGCTGGTGTTTGGGGCCCGGGGAGTGGGGCTGGGCTCGGGGGCTCCAGGATCCCTGCCTTGCTACTTGCGCATGGACGCGCTGGCACTGCTAGGAGGACTGGTGAACGTAGCCCGCCTGCCAGAGCGCTGGGGCCCTGGGCGCTTTGACTACTGGGGCAACTCCCACCAGATCATGCACCTGCTCAGTGTGGGCTCCATCCTCCAGCTGCACGCTGGGGTGGTGCCTGACCTGCTGTGGGCCGCCCGCCATGCCTGCCCCCCAGACTGAGCTGCCTCCACCTCCTGGCACCAGCAACAAAACCTTCCCTCCTGCTGGTCTGCAAGGGGGCTGGCTCTCTGGAGGCTTCCAGTGCACGGGACTTCCTAGTTGGGAGCCCTCTCCTCATTCTTTCCTGTGGATTAACCTCTTCTTCCACTCTGGCCTTGGAGCTCCAACCCTCCTGGCCATCTTTCCTCTAGGATATTGTTTTACTGTGTCAAATGGAAGGAAACCTTTCCTCTCCGGGCCCTTTGAGGGTTGGGCCAGAGGGTTTCTGGGGTTATGTCTTGCTCTGACAGTTGAGTCCTGCCAACTTGCTACACCTGCCAGCCGAGAACCATCATTCCATCCTGCCCTTCCCATCAGGCACCCCATGGCCCTTGGGCCAGCCCCTCCAGCCCCCACCTTCTGCCTCTGTTTCTCTGCCCTGCATGCCACCCCCCTCAGCAGCCACAATCTCACACACTCACCCCACCTTCATCCAAGAGACTGAAGCAGGACCAGGTGAGCACTGGGCCTTCCTGCACCAGCTGGACATGAGGCATAAGGGCAGTGACTGCTTTTCCCAGATAGCAGGCACACATGGAGAGGGTAGCTTCGGACCCAAGCCCCCTGGGCTAAGGGCCAACCCTGACCTTCAGTGACTCAACTCACCCATCAGGGATGCCCCCGCTCAGGAAATCTCTGCTCCTTGGCAGTGTGTGGCTCCAGCCTGAAGGCTCAAGGCCTAGGGCCCTGGGTTCTGCGTAAAGGCTTAGCCCTGCAGCTAGGTCATCCCAGGTGCCCAAGGCCCTAGATGGCATCAGTAAGGGAACTGGAAGTGCTATGTTGCCACATGAGTAAGCTTGGGTGCTCCTAAGATTCTGTATTTTTTATTAGATGTGGGAGTGTCCAGAGACACTCCAGCTTCCCAGGGGAGGGAGGAAGGAGAGTAGAGGTTAAAAACACCAAGACTGGCCTGCGGCTCAGCAAGGCAGCGGGCTCTGCTGGGCATAGCTAGGGTCTAGTGAGTCCTCAAACAGGCTGAGGAGGTTCCGAGGCTCAAAGGAGGGGTAAGAGCCCCGAGGAGGCTCTGCATCCATGTCAGTTACATCCAGGGTGTCCCTTGGGGGAGGGAAAAGAGAGAAAAAGCCGTCAGGAACCTCCAGCCCAGCTGCCCGTCCCCCTGTCCTGCTCACCTCACCTTGGTGTGGGCCTGCCCCGGGGTGTGGAGGTGCTCCTGGCAGGCCGGGCCAGAGCGGCCTCTGGGGACAGTGAGGGCCTGTGGGGAGTGGGACAAGATAAGCAGGCTCTTGAGGGGCAGAGCACAGCCAAGACTGCTCTGACCCTGCTTGGGGCCACAGTGAGACAATAAAAACACTCACTTTGACAACCTCAGAGTCCTCCCACCTGACCATTCTCAAAGGCCACCTCTGTCCCTTTACAGAACACAAGCCGTGACTGAGCTGGACACCAAGGGAACTTTTGATAGCTGAAGCTTTCCTGGCCCTGATCTGCTCAGAGCGAGGGAGCAGCATGTGAGGACAGGAAGTTTGTGGGCAGCGTGGCCAGGGCACAGGGCTCTCCTCACAGCAGTTTCTCAGTCCCAGCCTCTCTCCTGGCCACCAGAACCTGGGCCTGCAGGAGTCGGTCACCAGGCTCGGGAGGCTTTTCCCACCCAGGGAAGAACTCTGCCTGTCCCTGGTCACTAGCAGCCTCTACTGAGGGAGCTATAGCTTGGCCGGCAAGTGTGCCACGTGGGCTGCACAGCATTCGCAGGGGCTGGCAGTGTCCCCAGGGGCCTTCCCAGGTCTGCCAACCCCACCCTTGGCCTGGCCTCCTCCCAGGAGGTGGGGGCCTCTGGTAATGTTCCAGCATTTCACCCACCCAAAACTGTCGTCGTCCCAGCTGCTGGAGAGGCTGCTGTCCAGGAGAGGGCTGCAGGGCGGGGAGCCCGGTGGGGTGGCTGGGGGGCCTGGGGGCTGCAGCCAACTGGTGGGGTGAGCCAGGCCATGCCAGAGCCAGCATAGCAGGACGAGCAGGGCCTGAGGGGAGGAGGAGCCTCAGGAAGCCAGGCAGGCCAGGGCAGGGAGCAGGCAAGGTAGCTGCGCCCCCTAGGGCCTCACCTGCCACAGGGCACGGCCTCGACTCAGAGCCTCAGCAGCCATGGGCCACAGGATGCTCCAGGGCCGTGGCTCCCTCAGCGCAGGCAGGGCCAGCAGGGCCTCGGCGGTGGCCCGCTGCTGGGGGTCAGGCTCCAGCATCATGACAAGGGCAGAACGCAGCTCAGGGGACAGACCTGCCCGCAAGGCAGGGCTGTGTCAGGGTTCCCAGGGCGCTGCCTGGGCCTACAGCCTGGTGCCCCCACCCCTAGCCACTCCTTGCCAGAGGAGCTGGGACAGCTGGGCCTGCCCTGGCCCCCCACTCACCAGCAGTGAACTCGGGTGGCAGGTAGCCCTGGCGCAGCTGTTGCCAGCCCTCCCCGCCTCGGGGCAACTCCATGTTGCAGGCCACTTCCAGGATGGTGAGACCCAGACTGAAGGCATGGGGACAGAAGTGGGCAGAGTCAGCTCAGGACTCAGGCCCAACCCCCCCAAGCCTTTCAAAGGGCAGAAAAGGGCTCTTCTGCCACCATAAGTTGGGGGGGTTGGAAGGGGGGTGCTGGCAAGGCCCTAGCAGGGCCAGTGAGCCCCAGGCATGAAGGGTAGGCCCCACACCCATGCAGCCCACACACCACACCACAGTGGTGGGCCCTCCAGCACCCACTGATGTGCACTGTGGTTTCCATGGTTACCAGAGTTCTCATCATTCTGCAGAGACAGCCAGGTACAACTGCTGGAGGCAGCACAGATTTTAAGCCTGGTACCAGGTCCAGTCTTAGCTGCTAGCTGGGAACGCCAGGCAAGCCCCTAACCTTGCTAGGCCCCTCGCTCCTCATAGAGTTGCCCATGAAAGGGGCCCAGGGGATTCATGACTCACAGGCAGCCTGTGCTGGAGACCTCAGCTAGAGGCCAGGATGGAGCTCCTCTCCCAGGGAGTCCCTCTCTCTGCTGACCACCCCCAGCAAGGGCTGCCTGAGTCCACCACAACCCCTCCACATCTCAGCCCTCACCTGAACACGTCTGCTGCTGTCCCGTAGGAGCCCTGCAGCAGCTCGGGCGCCATGTAGCGGGGGTCTCCCTCCTGCGCCTCACCAGCCCCAGTAGCACCCAGCTCCATTAGCAGCCCAAAGTCACCCAGCTTGCAGTGGCCCCGGGGTCCCAGGAAGATGTTGGCAGGTTTGACATCAAGGTGGACCAGGCCTTGGCCATGCAGGTGAGCCAGGGCCAGCAGGGTGTCGCGCAGGTAGCCCCAGACCTGGGCCTCAGGCAGGCTGGCACCCCAGGCTTCACAGTGCTGCTGCAGGCTGGGCCCACAGAGCTCTGTCTGCAGGTACAAGATACCACCCTCCTCCCAGGCCCGCTCCAGCCGCACGCAGCGCGGGTGCTTCCCCACTTTCTCATGGCCGCCCACTTCAGCCAGCTTGCGGGCTCGGTCCTTGGGGCCCCGGAATGGCGACATGGAGCGCTTGACTGCATAAAGCCGGCCATCTTCCTTGGAGCGCACCTGAAAGGGAACCGGTGCCCACAGGCAGGGTGGGGGGAAAATTGACAGGTACGGTCAAGATTTCACACGTTGGGGGACACAACAGTCTTAGAGAGACCCCTACACCACCAAGACCAAAACTGGCCAAACCTCCATGGGTACGTGGCACCCTGGACCCCCTAGAGGGAGGAGACAGTGGACCTTGTGCTCTGCCCTGGCAGTGACCCTGGATGCAGTGTGGAGCGCAAACCCTAGCTGCACAGTAGGGCAGCAGGCTCTGCTAGGCACAGCTTTTCCCTGAGAAGGGGAAGTGAGCCAGGCCTGTGCTGCTGGCATTCTTAACAAAATTCCCTTCAAATAGTCCTCATGCAAGGGAAAGCTATCACTTTAAAGAAAATGTAAAGGAATGCAAAATCTATCTTAAGAAAAAAAAAAGAAGGCAGGCAGGGGGTAGCCCTCAAGCCTGCCAGCCTGGGGCAGGTAGGGTGCTACCCTCTGGCCAGTTCTGGGTGCCAGGCAGAGCTCACCAAGAACCCCAGCACAGATGGCTCCAGGCAGAGAAATGGTAGCTAGGAGCCCCTGCTGAGCATGCCATGCTCTGGACAAGGGGCCAGTGTGCACCAGGCAGCCCTGGGAGGGGACTGCCAAATCCAGCGTGGAGGAGGGGCCGTCAGGGGATAGAGGGGCAGCACATTGCCCAGGACACTGTCCTACCCAGGGAGGCAAGAAGCCCAGATGGGCCTCAGAAGCTGCCTCCTAACTCACCTTGAAGACTTCTCCGTACGAGCCGTGGCCCAGGCGGCTGAGCCTCTGGAAGCTCTGCTGGAAGAAGGATTCTGGCCGGCGCGGGTCATACCCAGGGCTCTGCAGGGTCTCTGAGGCCTCACCCAGGAACGACACTCTCCGGGGTTGAGGCTGGTGCCAGCCCGGGGTCCGAGGAGGGAAGAGGCGGCTGATGGGGATGCTGCCTTTGGCAGGGGGCCGGGGTGGGAGGCTCCGGCTGAGGCCCCCAGGCCTCTTGAGAGAGAAGCCAGGCTCTGCATGGCGGAAATAGGCTGGGACTGGGACAGGGGTGCCACTCAGGGGTGGCGGGGTGCCTTCAGTGGGCACAGGCATGGCCAGTGTGGAGGCCCTAAGGACAGAGACGGAGTCTAAGTACAGAACAGTGTGTCCACTCAGACTGCGCGTGGTCCTTTGGCCTCCAGGAGAGCCGTGTCTATGCCACATGGGCGTCCTGCTTTCCACATGAAGGTCGTGAGGGCCACAGGCACCTACAGGGAAAGGCAGAGCATAAGCAGTCACACACCTGCACACTGTGCTCTCTGTGGCTCAGATGGCCCATGCCCATCCCGCCTCACACAGCCACTGTTCCACCTCCTCTCTGTGGCCTCTTCCAAGACCCTGAGGTGGGAACATCAGCACCATCTCGCCTCCAAAGTATCTTTCTTCCTCGCTTTCATCTTCACAGTTGTGGGGCCAGAACTGATTCAGGGGAGCCAGCTTCCAGAACAGCAGTGTGGGGTGCCCCAGGGCTGCTCCCGGCCACAGCCAGAACAGGTGGGCATCACTCACAACCAAACCACCCCGTCTCTGGGTGGAGTGCAAAGGGGATGTAGCAAAATAAGAGCCATTTACACTAGAAAATCTACCAGCCCTTGGTACAAACATCAAGGGCGGGGCCCCACCGGCACCATGGGCAGGCACAGCCAAGATGGTAGGGCTCCTGCTCTACCAGCTCCGCCAAGCAACTGCTGAACATCCCTGTGACCGCCGACTTCAAGTGGCTGAGGCCAGACTCCTGCCGAGTGTGGCAGATGGGCCAGGGACTCGCTTCATCCACCTGCCTCACACACAGGGTGCAAGCTCTGCGGCAGACCCAGCAAGCTGAGAAGCCCATGGGCCCAAGCCTCAACTCATTCAGAAGAAGGGGACTCCCCACTGGAGAGGCAAGCAGAGAAGGCCAGAGGTCACTGCCCTACCCAGCACCTGCTCCCAGGCAGCAGTCTCCCTCAGGAAGTACACCCGTGTCTCTGTCCCCAGCTCCACAGTGCAGCTCAGATATCTTGCCTAGGGGTAGAGGCTGTAAAGCAGGGAGCCATGCAATTGCACCCGCCTCCTCATCCCAAAACTACCTAACCTTATTTGAAACAGTGTGAGACGTTCATAACTAAAAATGCTGTCAAAGTCAATGGAAGTTCTGGTGGTGATCTATTAAAAGGAATGTGAGGCCAACTATAGCAGTGAATCCCTACAAGCCCAGCTGCTGGGAGGCTGAGGCAGGAAGATCACAAGTTCAAGGCCAGCCTAGGCTGCATAGCAAGACTCTGTCTCAGCATAACAAGAAAAAAGGGGTGGGGGTCTAGGGATATAGCTCAATAGTAGAGCATGCACTTGGCATGCACGAGGCCCTGGGTTCAATGTCCACTAGCAAAACAAACAAAAAAACCCTAAAGACCTAAATATATGGAACAATATTACACTTTCATAGATCCAAAGACTTCCTATAGATAAAACGGCAATATTTTCCAAATTGTGAGCTGAGGTGTGGCCCAGTTACCACTGAGCACTTGCCTAGCATGCGTGAGGCCTTGGATTCAATACTCCCGTGGTACTGGGGGGGAAAAAAAAAAAAAACAAAAAACCTTGAAAAAGAATATAGTTGGAAGAGCTACACCTCCAGATTTCAAAATTTACTACAGCTGGTGGCGGTGGCGCATGCCTGTAATCCCAGTGACTCGGGAGGCGGAGGTGGGAGGATCACAAGTTCAAGACCAGAGGCAGTCTGCGTAACTTAGCGAGACCCTGTCTCAAAAAAGGGAAAAAAAAAAAAAAAAAAAAA
>VMDO01002944.1:0-15368 GCA_007922755.1 Pedetes capensis | reverse complement strand
TACCGCAAAAAACAAAACAAAACAAAAAACAACAACAACAACAAAAAAAAAAACTTACTATAAAGCATCAGTAATCAGAATACTACAGTACTCATATAATGATTTATATATCAGGAGAAAATAATCGAGGGTTCAGAAATAAATATGTATAACCAGGTGCGGTGGCACACACCTGTAATCCCAGTGGCTCGGGAAGTGGAGGCAGGAGGATCACAAGTTTGAGACCAGAGGCAGTCAGTGTAACTTAGTGAGACCCTGTCTCAAAAAGTAAAAAAATGGGTGGGGGTTGCAGCTCAGTGGTCCAGCACTTGCAAAGCATGCAAGTGCGAGGCCCTGGGTTCAACCCCCAGTACTGAAAAAAAAATAAGAAAGAAAGAAACGTGTATGGTTAACTGATTTTCAACAACAATGCCAAAACAACCCAATGGAAGAGTCTTTTCAACAAATGGTGCTGAGAGAACTGGATAGCTACATACAAAGCTAAGTTAGCCAAACATCTCACTTGACCTGATTTTCTTTCAGTGTAAATATTCATACATTTCTTGACTGAAATATTAATGTATTTGATGTTGGAATGGTGTCGCAGACTCAGAACTGGTGTAACACATATGTACTGTGCACCACATGAGCTTTCTAAATCTGAGGCATTTTGAATTCTGAAATGCATCTGGTGCCAGGGGTTTGTGGACCTGTAATACCGTACAGGTATTCTTATCTTTTTTTTTTTTTTTTTTTTTTTGCGGTACTGGGGGTTGAACCCAGGGCCTCACACTTGCATGCTCTGCAAGTGCTGGACCACCGAACTGCACCCTCAGCTCATTTTTTACTTTTTTGAGACAGGGTCTCGCTAAATTACGCAGACTGCCTCTGGTCTCGAACTTGCGATCCTCCTCCCTCTGCCTCCCAAGCCACTGGGATTACAAGCATGTGCCACCGCGCCCAGCAGGTATTCTTATTTTATGGAGGGCTCAGCTTGGGGGTTTGGGATAAATGCTAACTGCTACCATAAACCATGTTCTGGGTAGTAATTGTAAGGACATGCAGCTGGGTGCGGTGGTTCATACCTTTAATCCCAGTGACTCAGAAGGCAGAGGCAAGAAAGAGGGCAAATTTGAAAGCAGAGGCAGCCTGTATAACTTATGGAGACCCTGTGTCAAAATACAAAGTAAAAAAAATGGGTTGTGGGTGTGGCTCAGTGGTTGAGCAGTTGCAAAAAACATGCAAGAGACCCTGTGTACAACTCCCCAGTACCACTGGAAGAAAAAAAAAAAATGCAGCCTGTAATCCCAGCAACTCAGGAGGCTGATGTAGGAGGATTGCAAATTTGAGGCCAGAAGCAGGCTAAGCAATTTAGCAAGACCCTGACTCAAGATAAAAAATATTAAAAGGGGGCTGAGGGTGCAGCTCAATGGTAGAGCACTTGCAAAGTATGTGTAAGGCCCTAGGTTTAACCCCCAAGTACTGAAGAAAAAAATTTTAAAAGGACATGCAAAGTACAGTGATCCCATGGTGTCAGTGACTATGTGAGTGTTGGGACAGAGAGGGCTGTGGTGTTGCTACAATATTGTAATTGAAACAAATGGAAGAAAGCAAAAACAAGGCAGAGACAATTTGGGGAGGAAGCCACAATGTATCAAGGGTAAGCCATACTTACCCTTGTCTTGACTACAGGATTGACCACCTGCTGAACAGTGGCCTCCCTAGTTGAGTGAGTACATAAGGTGAGGGACAGCCAAATGTCCTGGCTGGAAGGTTCCCTACACCCCTGGGGACCTTTCCTCTTCACAAATCCCATCCCATGCTTGCCTAGCATGAAAAAGGTCCTGGGTTCTGATCCTTAGCCCTGAAAAAACTCCAACCAATCAACCAAACAACAAAAGAAAAATAAAAAGTAAAAGCTGGGCAGGGTGGTGCAGGCCTGTAATCCCAAAAGAAAAATCACCTAAGAGCTGGAGATGTAGCTCAGTGGCAGAGCGCTTTAAAAAAGAATCACACCCCAGGCTTCTTAAAGTGAAGAACCACAGAGTCAGGATGACAGTGGCCACAAGTTACAAGCACAGCTTTCAGGCCCAGCCCCGGTGTGCTCAGAGACCCCAGGGAACCTGCCTCTTAAGCCAGTTCCAGAACTGTCCCAATGGCATTTCCTTCCAGCACCACCAGCCTGGTCAAACAGCCTTAGGGGGTGGGAAGGGCTGCCAGGGAAGCTGGGCTCGAGGGGGTATCCAGGGTGACCTCCGCAGTTTGCAGGGGCTTCAGGATTCAGACTTGGAGCCTCGCCCTCTCACTGAGCAGGTCACATCTGCTGACCACGGCCTGCCACTAGACTGTGAGTTCCTCCTGGGCTGAATTCGCGCCGTGGGTTAAGAGAAACTGGCAAATAATTGGGTAGACGGGCTGTCACCTGGGAGGGGCTGTCACGGGGGTGGGAAGGGGCGAGTAGAGGTTAGCGCTGGGGCTGGGGCTCCCAATGGAAAGGAGGCACGAGGCCAGGACCAGCGCCAGTAGGCGGGGCAGTCACGCAAGAGGAGCTCGAGGGGAGCGGGCGACAGCCCTGACCTGGGAGGGGACACCGGGGTGCAGAGCCGGCGCGGGCCTGACAGGGAGGGGTGGCGCTGTCCCAGGGGGAGGGCTGGCCTGAGGGAGGGGACTTGAGAGGAAGTGGGCGAGATGGCCCGGGAAGGGCCGTCCAGGGAGCCGGGCGGGAGGCGGGAGGGCGGCCTGGTCCGGAAGGCCTCCAGGCGGCCAGGTCTGGGCTCACCTGGGACTGCGGGGCGGGGCGGGGCGCAGCAGCGAGGTCCCAGATTCCGGGTCGGCGGAAGCCGCGGGAGCCCTCGGGGCGGCCAGGCGGGACGGGGTCTGCCGGCAGCCGCTCGGGACGACCAGGCGAAGGACACTCCCGGAGGGGGAACGGCCCGCGAACTCGCGCGGAGCCGGCTCGCGCCAAAAACTCCAAACCGGCCTCGAGGCTCCGCCCCAGACCGCCTGAGGTCCCGCCCCCGCCCGGCGCAGCCAGTCCAGAGCGCCAGCTGCTGGCTCCGCCTCCGAAGCCTACGTGCGCGCCTCCGCTGCCGCCCTGTCTCGGGGCCCTCGGCCTAGCGCACTCACTGCGCAGGCGCGCCCTCTGTCGGCGCTCGTGGGGAGGTGGTGTTGCACGGGCAGGTAGCTGAGTGCGATCCGGCACTTGGGGTCTCCAGCCCGGTTCCCAGGACGCCCACTGGCTTCCGGACCTTCGTCCTGGCATCTGCTGCCCTCGCTAAGTTGCCTTAATTCTTGTGCCCATAAAAGGGGTGGCTACTGCGCTGTGCTAGGAAGGCGTGGCCTCAGGGAGTGGTCACTGCTGGCTGAGCAGGAAGTCCCTGGGAGGTTAAATGCCTTGTACCGTTTTCCCTCTCATGGATCATTCACCGCACCCCTGGAAAGCCAGATGGACGTCCTCCCCACTCCCCGAGTGCGCGGCTTCTGCACAGCTTCCAGACCCTCAAAATGCAACCTTTTCCAGGAAGCCAGAGCCTCCTCGTGAGCAGACCTCTGCCACTACCGGGCAGCTTTTCCCATTCTCTGGGTTTGAGCCTTGCTCTCAGAGCTCAGCCTTGATCTCTCCCAGCCCCTTCCCGGATGAACGACCTGGGGACACGCAGGGCTTTTCTGAGCCTCAGATTAGTCTTTTCTCTTGTAAAAATGGAGCAGATGACATTGGCTTGATCCCTTTAACGCGCTTGGCAGAGGGCCTGCACAGAGCAAGCTGGGGTGGAGCTTGCTGCTTCTTTGTGGAGAGAATCTTTATCCTATGGGGCAGTGGGGAGTCACACTTCAGGGCCAGCCCCTAAAACAGTAGCAGGGTGACCCGCATGAACCAGCACTGGGGGAAGGCCTGGCTCCTGTTTAGGCCCAAAGCCCAGAGGTGGGGCTGCAACCAACCTCTGTGGACTCTTACTTTGCATTGGCATTTCTTGCAACCATGACCCCTGTGATTCAGGCTGGTCCTTGCTGAGCACCCTAGGCTGGACTTATATGTCTGGGGGAGCAGGAACAGCCCCCTCTCCAACTGCCCAGAACTACTTCTGCCAGCCTTTATCCCAGCACAGGCCATCTTCCAACTGCTCATAGCTTGAAAGCCTAATTCACAATGATCCAAATAAATAAATAAATAAATAAATAGGAAAGAAAAGAAAAAGAAAAAAGGTAGGTCGTTGTAGTGTGGGATCTGTAGCCCCAGGCACTGGGGCTATTGAGGCATAAAGATCACTTGAGGAGACTGAGGCATCAAAAGACCTGCTTATCAAAAAGGAGGAAATAAGGCAGGCATAGTGGCTCATACCTTTGATCCCAGTAACATGGGAGGTGGAGGCAGGAGGATCCAGAGTTCGAGGCCAGAGGAAGTCTGCATAATTTAGTGAGATCCTGACTGAAAATAAAAAATAAAAAGTGGCCTGGAGGTGTGGCTCAGTGGTAGAACACTTGCAAAGTATGTGTGAGGCCCTGGGTTCAGCCCTCAGTACTGCAAAAACAAAACAAAGAAAGAAAATTAAAATAAAAACAAAAACAATTTAAAATTCAACAGTATGCTTCTAATGAACATTTTGCTTTGTGGGGAAAGGGTAAAATGTAAAAATGAAGCCAGGTGTGGTAGCTCATGCCTGTCATCCCAGCAACTCGGGAGGCAGTGGCAGGAGGATCTTAGGTTCAATGCCAGAGGCAGCTTGCATAACTTAGCTAGAACTGTCTCAAGATAAAAAACAAAAAATGCTAGGGTGCAGCTCAGTGGTAGAGCACTTGCAAAGCATGTGTGAGGCCCTGGGTTCAACCCTCAAGTACTACAAAATAAGTAAATAATAAATTCTAAATAAGTACAGGTAGCAGGTATGCCTGCCAGCTGTGGCATTGGGAAATTAGGGCTGCCTTCCTGCTTTCTGCCACATATGTAAAATGGGAAAATAATAGCTCCTCTTTCCTTGGAGGGAAGAGCATTAGATACGAAAATGCATGTGAAGTGCTTAAGTCAGGACCAAGCATGCAGTAGGGGCCTACTCATTGTTTAATAACAGTAGCACCCCTCATCTGTAGGTTTTTCCAACTTTCAAGGTAATTGCCTCAACCAAATGGAGGCTTCTGGAAGAGAGAGGCTAGGACCTCCACCCACTCCAGGGTCACAGACACAGTGCCATGCCCATAGGGTTCAGAACCAAAGCGATTGGCCAGGGCTCTGTAGCAGAAGAAGATCCCACCCACTCCAGGTGTGCAATTCAATGTTGTTGTTAGGTGCCTTCGAGTCGGCATCCGACTCATAGCGACCCTCTCTGTACAACAGGGGAAACACTATTGTCAGTGCTTCCCTGCTGTTCATAGGGTTTTCAATGGCAGATTGATTTGTGGGAGGGGGTTGCCAGGTCCTTCTTCCAAGCCTTCAGCTTCTGGTGTTCCCAGGCGGTCTCCCATCCAGGTACTAACCAGGCCTGACCCTGCTTAGCTTTCAAGATCTGACAGGATTGGATGCCACAGGGCTACCGCTGCAGTCATGCAATTCAATAGGGGGTTCCCATTCTCGCTTCCAGGCAGGAGTCACACGCGCCCCCGTGTGTCCCTTTGCCTCAACTACACTGCAAAGCTCCCGCAGGCCCCTCCCAGACTCCCAGGAAATTGTGCTCACCCTGATGGGGACACAAAAGAAATAAGATGACCAGAAAGGCAAGGAGCAGTGACCTCGAATGGAAACGTGGAGACTCTAAGGAAAGAGTTGTGCTTCTGGGCACTCGCCACTTTCTATTTCGGTTGGGTAGTGTTTCCTTGCAAGTATGTGTTATATTGTACATTATGGCTAATCCTCCACATGTCTGTCAGTCTCTCGTCCTGTGGGGGCTTGCGTGTTGCTGTGATGCTGAAAGCTATGCCACCGGTATCTCAGATACCAACAGGGCATTCCATGCTGGACTGGTTTCAGCTGAGCTTCCAGACCAAGACAGACTAGAGAGAAGGACCTGGCAGCCCATTCCTGAAACAATTAGCCATGGAAAAGCCAATGAATAGCAGAGAAGCACTGTCAGATATGGTACCGGAAAATGAATCCTCCCAGGCTGGAAGGCACTCAAAAGACGACTGGGGAAGAGTTGCCTCCTCAAAGTTGACCTTAGTGACAGGAATGGACCTGGGACCTCCTTTTTCTGATGTGGCACAACTCAAAATGAGAAGAAACATAGTGACTGCAACAGTGGGCTCAAATATATAAAGATTGTGTGCATGGAACAGTGTTGAGTAGTGTTTCCTTCAATTGTACATAGGGTCACTATGAGTCGGACCTGACTCGACGGCACCTAACAACAACACTGCATCTAATATGTGCTATGTATATCCTGGGCTGGGCTTTAGCTCAGTTGGTAGAGCGCTGCGCTGCAGTTTCTGAGGTCCCGAGTTCAATTCCCAGCACCGCAAAAATGGGAGAAGGACCGGGCAATCCACTCCAAAGGCAATCCCGAAAAATAGTCAGCCATTGAAAACCCTATGAGGGTCACTATGAGTCAGATACCGACTCGATGGCACCTAACAACAACAACAACAATGTATATACTATTTCATACTTGTGTAAAGTTTTAATAAACTGGCAGGTGAGGGGAGAAGGGATTAAGAGAGGTCAGCTTTGCACGTTATAAGTGTCTGGGGGATGCCTAGCAAGGTGTCCCCAAGGCATCCAACATGAAGCTGAAGCTCAGATCTGGGCTCAAGAGCTGCCCTGGGAGTGGAGTGGGGTGCGGAGGAGCCACCGGCACAACTGTGAGTGCAGAAGGTGTCTGCTCACAGGCGCCTGGCTGCCCCTCCAGCTGTCCTCCCAAATTTCCATCCACGCAGGTGCTGCTGGGGTCAAGCAGCTGGTTGGGAGTCCCTTGACATGCTGTGCCATTTTAGGCAGTGGACTTCCTGGGCCTCTGTCCTGTACTCCTGGCAGCCCAGCTGTTGCCTGACCTTTGGCCTTGGCTCTGGCCCTTCAAAGTTGCCCTTCTGTTCAGAGACTGGGCCATGTCCCCTTCAGTCGGCAATGCCTGGTAGCCCAGGCCAGGGCTCTGTCAGGGGCTCTCCCAGTCCCCTCGTCCTTGGGCTTTCGGGTTGTCCCTGCCTGAGTGGAACTGGGGGTGGGCTGAGGGGACTGGCTGTGCTAGGGAAAGGAGTGGTCGGAGGCCCTGTAGCTGTCAAGCTGGCCTGAGGACCTGGGCTGGCTGTTGGCCGGCATTTCCACAGCCCGTGCCAGCTCCCAGCAGCCTGGCGGAGGCCAAGAAGGCACTCAGCCTGTACCTCCCGTGTGGCTCCTCCTGGCCTCCCCGCCTGTCTCCTCCTGGGCCAAGCTTCCCTGGCACCCTGCGATTGAGCCTGGGTGTCTGGGTGTCTGGGGCTGCACAGGGGTCCTCTGCTAGCCAGGCTGAAAAAGCCTGGCCTACTTGGAAGCATGTGGAATGGCTGAGGTCGTGGGCAGGCACTCTGGGCCCCTTGGACTGTTTGAGTTCACGCTTCAGCCCTATTTAGGAGCTGTGCCATCTGGCCCAAGTGCCTTCTCCTCTCTGCCTCTGTTTTCCCTCCTATAAAACAAGGATAAGTCCCAGTAGCCCCAGCCCAAGGGGCTCCTATTGTCATTAAAGGATGAACAGCCTCAGGAAGCCTGGGTTCCCACCCAAGGTCCCCAGGCAGATCAAATGCTATTCGAACCCCTCTTAAACTCAGCAGCCAGACTGCTAACCACGAGGCCACTTGGCTGGCCTCCAGAAGGAGGCCAAAGAACAAGTCCCTGGGGCCATGGGGCAGAGCAGGTAGCCTAGCTGGAAAGCCCTCCCCATCCCAGCTGTCCTGGGCTTTTGTGTAGCAGCAAGTCCCTCCCTGTGGCAGGTAGAAGGTCTGGCCTCCTGGACTGCAGGCAGGCAGGAGGTGGAAATGGCCGGTGCTGTGCGCAGTGCTGGCTGAAGGGCTTGCAGTCAGCAGAGGGGCTTCATGTCAATGTGGGTCTGTAGGGGAGGAGGGGGACCACAGGTGTGGTCAGGTGCATGCTGGTGGTCACGAGCAAGGGGGATGGCCTCCTGTAGGGAGAGACAGCAGCAATGGGGACAGCCCAGGGTAGAGGGGAGCTGGGAGGGAGGTAGCGTGCAGGGCCAGCTCAGTGCTGGGGTGTCTGGCACTAGCTCTGCCATCTTCTGATGGCTGGGCTGGCCTGGAGGTGTGGTGGGCTTGGACACCTCACAGTAAGAAGGCCCCACTGTCCCTTCTCTGTGCAGCCAGTCTCCAGACTCCCACCCTGTCTGACTGCCAGGCTTGGCAAAGTGACCACCTTAGCCAGCGGTGCCAAGATGGGCTGCTGGCTGGGCAGGGGACCAGCCAGCAGACAGCCAGGGCATGGGGCCTTCTGAGCTTGGGGCTGGGGGCTGGGGGCTGGGGGCTGAGTCAGTGCCATCTTCAGCCAGTCCAGCGGGGTCCTCAGGCTCACCTGGGGAGAGGGGTGGGTGCCTGCTGGCCAGCCCCCGACCCTGGCTTCCCCCAGGCCTGCCTCTCCTTTCCACCCAACTCACCTCCTTGCCAGGCCCCCTGCACGCAGCCCAGCTCCAGGCTTCTTTCCCCAGGCCCCAGGAATGAGAACCGTACATTGTCCCCAGGCGCCCCTCAGCGGCCAGCCCCTCCCGCCCTTCCTGCATCACCCACCCTAAGTAGTAGAGCCTGAATTTGACCCCCAAAGCTAGAATCAGTGCAGATATAGCACTGAGGCAGTGTAGGAGGAGGGCCACCCCAGGAGCAGGCCTGGGACTGAACTTTCCAGAAACAGCTGGACTCTTGCACAGGTTGAGCACTGGATGTCCCATCCCCGTGTGTCATTGTCCCTCATAGAAGGAAGAGAGGCATGGCCCTGGGGTTGGAGGCTTGGGTCCCCTCTGGCAAGCTAATCCTTAGGTAGGGACAAAAGGATCAGATAGGATAGCAGCCTGGCTCTTATGGACAGTGCCTGCCTGTCCCCAGCTTCAGATACACTGGCCCTCGCCCACAGCTCTGTAACACTTGTAACGCTGAAGCGTCTGTGCCTCCCTCTGCTCCCTCGGGTAACATGGTAACTCTTTCTGCCTGGTCCAGGTCTGCCAGCTGCCCAGAGCCCACGTTCCTGGCCCTGGCTTCCACCCTCTCCCCAGCTGTGTTGAGGCTGAGCATAGGGTGCCAGCCTGCCCTTTGCCAGCTGCTGGGGGGGGCGACATCTGAACCCTCCAGGCCTGGCGCCAAGAATCTGTCACTGGCAGGTGGAGGAGCCTGGGGGACTGGGTGGGGGACATATCCCGGCTGTCAGCACCCATGATGGATGAGGACAGGGCAGACACAAGGCCCGGGGGCTGGCTGCCTACCCTGCCACCGGGGGTCTGCAGCCGGGGGTCTGTGCCAGGACCCCGCGTAGCAGGCTATTTAAAGCCTGAAGGAGACCACATGCCCCACTCCTTAGCATCATGGGCACCTGGCCCTTCCCTGAGGCCCTTCTCCTGCTCTGCCTGATTCCTGAGAGCCTGCAGGGTGGTGAGACTGGTGGCTGACGAGGGGTGATGGGTGAAATGCTGGGGTTCCAAGGAGGGTTAGGGTGTGAGGAGCCTGGGTGGCAGGAATTCAGATGGGGAGCATTGGGAGCCTGGGGTCTGGCCCCCCCTTCTTCCCTGGGGCCCCAGCCCTGAGCAGCACCCCTGGCCCCCCAGAGCTGCCTCGCTCCCTTGCAGCTTGGGGAAGGGAAGCAGCCCCTCTGGGCTGGGGTCAGTGGCAGGGCTCCAGCTCTCCCTCCCCCGGGAGGGGGGAGCTGGGACTGTCCCAGATGTTCCCCACCTCTGGGACTCCAGACACGGTGCCCAGGAGAGCGTGGGGTCCCTCTCTGCTCTTGGCAGGCAGCATTGCCCTGATTGATAAGTAGAGGGTGCAGACACTCCCTGCCCTTGGAAGAATGGGGCATCTTTTGCCCCTGAGTGAGGCCCCTGGGGAGGGGCCTGGAATTGTCTGAAGGCCAGGCAGCCTGTGCTAGGAGGGGAAAGGACATCCCTGAATGGAACAGGAAGGGGTGACTGGGCAGGATGAGGGGCTGTGGGGCTGGGGAGGTATGGCTGAGGGTCACCGAAGGTCTCTGCTTAGGGGCCTGTGAGGTGCTGAGAGTGGGCGCCTGGGGAGCAGCCCCCAGACCTGATGGCCTCAGCTGCAGCAGGGAAAGAAGGCAAGGGGAGGGGAGGCGATGGCCAAGAAGGGAGGGACTCAGAAGACCCTCAGGACTGAGATGCTGGGGAGGAAGAGGGTGGCGTGGCTCTTCCAGCCCTGGGGGTTTGGGGCTCAGACACCTTTCTCCTGGCCCAGGGACCCCCAGCTCCAGCTCCCCTGGCTGTCTGCACCTTGGGGGACCCTATTGGACCCTCCTTACCCCTTCTCAGCCAGTCCTCTTCTCCCAAAACTCACAGGCTTTGGGACCCCAAATGGCTACAGATCAGGTAAACCCAGCTGAGGGGTGGGCAGAGCAGCACCCTAACCCCCAGGCTCAACTTCTCCCTCCACCTACAGGCTATGGCGCCCCCAGTGGTCTGGGACCAGGTAAGGCCAGAGGGGAACCCTGGGACGGGGCGCAGGGCACTTCCACCCTCTCCGCAGCAAGGAGAGGTCAGAGCAGTGCAGGGGGACAAGCACTCATTTCAGAAACGTGGGGACAGAGCTGACCCCTCTGCCTCCTGGGCTGGAGGGAGGGAAGCAGGGAGGAGGGAAGACTTCATCACTGGCCCTCCTGGGCCATGGAAAGCTATCCTGCCTCAGACCATCAGGTTGAAGGATAGCCTGAGCAGGGGCCCAGAAGTGAGGAAGTCTTGCTGCTCAGAGCGGTGGTGGGTCTAGGAGGGCTCTGGGGTACCCCTCAGATCCCCTGCTTCCTGTCTCTCCCCCAGGTTTTGGAGGGAGTGCTAAACCTCAGAAGCCAGGTGAGCCCTACCCTACCCAGCTCGCTCTTTTTTCGGGTCTTTCTCCTACACCCACCTTGGTCTATGCCCCCAAGGTGGGGGGACAGAAACAGGCTGGGACAGCGGGATCCTCGGGGGCCAGCATTTGGGGTGTCCTCTCCCTGACTCCCTCCCTCTCAGGCCTCAGAGAGGCGGGGTAGGAGTGATGGATGTTGGGGTGTGGGGTAGGGAGCCTTTCAGGTTTGCTGGTTTCTGGCTTGGTCCAAAGGATGGGTCCAAGGTCTCCCCACCTCGGCTGGGACCCTACACCTTCCCAGGTCATCTCTCCCTCTCCCCACAGACCCTCCAGCTCTGAAAGGCTACGGGGCAGGTAGAAGCAGGGCAAGCGGGAGCTGGGAGCCAGGACCCTAGGGGTGACCCTGGGCTGGTGGACTCTTGGGCCCCTTGGCTGATCCTGCTCTCTTTCTCAGGCCCTGGAGGGGCCCTGAACCCTCAGAAGCCAGGTGAGCCTCCCTCAGACCCTGCTTGGCCCTTCCTCACCTCTGCATCTGCCCTCCACCCCCCTTCCCCATCTTCCCAGAGTTTGGGAAGCGGCTGGGAGCAGGGGCCTTCCTGGGGGCTGCAGCCAAGCCAGATGAGGTGCGGGAAGATGGGGGGCTGGAGTCTTTGCCTGGTTCTGGGGGTTGTGGCTGGGCCAGCATGGCCACAGGCCAGCCGGGGCTTCCCCAGCCTTGGGGAGGGCAGAACTTATGTGTCAGGGGAGACAGCAGGAGGGACACCAGGACGGATCCTCATGTCACGCGTGGGGAGGGAGAACCGGGGCGCCCTGCCTTGCCCCACCTCAGAGGACCCTCAGCTCAGAAGGCTGTGGAGCAGGGAGCCCAGCAGTAGGCCTGGTCCCTGGGGATCTCATCTGCTCCTTCTCTGTCCCCAGGCTTCAGAGGGGAGGCGAAGCCCCCGAAGCTGGGTAAGAACCCTCTCCCTCTCCATGCCTGGCTGTGTGTCTAGACTGGCTATCGGTCCCTTTCCGCCGACCCCAGCTTAGTCTTCTCCCTGGCTCTGTCTCCCCAGGATATGGAACTGGGCTGGGCGCTAGCACCTTCCTGGGGGCGGGAGCCCAGCCAGGTGAGGACAGCTGGGGCCAGGAGGGGGAGAGCTGCCCTTGTCCTGCTTCTGTCCCTGCCCATTGCTATCTGTGTCCTTACATGTGCCCACCCCGGCTTATGGCCCCCACCTGTCTCTCCAGAATTTGCGGGCAGGAACGGCTTGGCTGTGGGTGCTTTTCCAGGAGCAGGAACCCTGCCAGGTAAGAGTGGCTGGGGCAGGCGCTGCAGGGAGGGTGGCCGAGGAGGCTCAGGGTACCCATCCCCATTCTTAGGGAAGCCTGCCAGGCTCAATGTTACCTCTTCCTCTCCCAGGCCTGGGAGGGGGTGGGAAACCCCCAAGCCAGATGAGAGGAAGGCCCCGCCCCTTGCCCTGCCTGCCGCTCTATTATCTTTGTCCTCTTTCTCTCTGTCCCCATCTTTGCCACCGTTTGTGTCACCCCTGCTGGGGGAATGGGCCTTTCATTGGACTTCAGATGCCTCCCCTATAGCTTGAGACACGGTCTGGGGTCTCGGGAGGGTCTTCCCAGCCACCCTCTGGGAGCATGCCATGGGGAGACCTGAAGGAGTGACGGGGCACAGAGGCCTGGGGTGGGGACAGCCCAGGAGCTGTGTGGACCTCCATGGCCCGGCCTCACGCTGGCCTGGCTGCAGCCCCTGCCTCTCTCTCCCCCAAGCCCCTGCACCTCAGAATGACCTTGGGCCAGGTAGGCAAGGGGAGGGTGGGAGCAGGGAGCAGATAGGAGGATTTGGGGGTCTTGGGGAGCTCAAGACCCCCCACTTGGTTCCTATCTCATCCTCAGGCATTGGAGGGGGCATGCAGCCTCATAAACCAGGTGAGTTCTGGTGTGTCCCGATGTCCCTGTCCTCCCCCAAGCACCCCTACCTTCCTGGCCTGGCCTCCCTGAGATGCCGGGGTTCCAAGGAGGGTTAGGGTGTGAGGAGCCTGGGTGGCAGTCTCCCTCAGGCTGTCCTTGAGGGTTTGGCAATGGCAATGGCAGTGGGATGGCAGTCGGGGTCTTCCCAGGCCTCAGGGTGCAGCCAGGTGAGGGTGCGAGGGCAAGCTGGGGAGCTGGAGCTAGGGAAGAGGAAGGTCTGAGGCAGTCTGGGAGGACTGGGTAGCGGGGTCTGCACATGGACCCGCCTCTCTGTGTCACCCCTGGACTTGGGAGCTGGCATCAGGCCTCAGAAACCAGGTGTGCTGAGCCGGGCTGTCCCTTGGCTTTGTCCCAACCCTCGGTGGCCTTGTCCCATGGAGTCCTCCCAAATCCTCTGTTCACACCCCGCTTTCCCCCCAGGATCCAGCAATGGAAACAGCCTGGGGCCCCACCCAGGTGAGACTGTGGAGGGAGAGGGGGCCCAGGCCTCACCCGAGGCCCCAGCAGCCAGGCTTTTCGGGGGTTCCTCACTCAACCAGTCTCCCCAAGTGCACCCTGAACCTGGCCTGGCGGGGTCCTCAGATGACACACAGGTTAAGCTCCACCACACCTGGACTCCTGAGCTCAGCCTACTCCCCAAGAACCAAAGGTCCTGCTATGGCCATGGGGGGACTGGGAGGGACTTCATGTGGCCTGGTCAACCCCAGCCTCAGCCCCACTCAGCACCTCCCAGCTTCCTTTGTCTGCCCCTCACTAGATCCTGCAGCTCAAAATGGCTTCAGAGCAGGTAAAGGGGATGGGATTGAATCCAAGGTGAGCTCCCAGGGGGAGGCCCCAAGGTGAGGCCCTTGCACCTGCTTTGGAGGAGTCAGAGAACCTCATAAGCCAGGGAGGCCTTTGCTGCACCTCTCTGCCCTGCTTTGACTGCCTGTTCTCAGATCCCAGGTCTCCCTTTTCCCCTTTTGCTTTGTCTCCTCAGGACTTAGGAACGGGGTGGAAGCTGGGGCCCAGCCAGGTGAGGCCCGGGGGTTCTGGGAGCGCAGGGGCTTCCCCTAGGTGTAGGCACTGATGCGCTGGCCTGACAGTCTCCTCTTCTCCAGGCCTTGGGAGGGGGCTACAGCCTCCGAAGCCAGGTAAGTCCCGCCTGCTGGCCTCTGGACTGGGTGTCACGAAGCCAGCACTCATTCACCAAACCTGTCATGGAGCCTACCTGTTCCAGGCCACCGGGGTGCCAGAGCCCATTCCCCGCAGAGCTCAGGGCCTGCTGGGGAGGCAGACAGGATGACAGTGTGGTACAGGGCCAAGGCTGCCCGTGAGAGCCATGTTGGATCAGAGGCAGGAAAGAGAGTTGCCTGGGGCCCACTGAAAGGCTAGGAGCTGGAGCTGGGGCACTGAAGGGTGGTCCCCAGACAGAGGCTCTAACAATGTCTCAGAGGGCGAGGGGCAGGAGCTAGTGCTTGATGAGGAAGGAGGCCAACTTTACGGCTGATTGTGGCTGCTGGATAAGGCATCCAGGGCTCTAGAGGGCTGGACCCAAGAGGGAGGTTGAGGGCCCATCCCAGAAGGCCCGGGACCATCCTCTTCCATGGGAATCCAGCAGGGAGTCTGGGAAGCAGCAGAGGAGAGGAGGCGGAAGGGCCGGAAAGTGAGAGGTGGCAGGGGCCACACACATGGCAAAGTGACGGAAGTTCAGGGAGGAGAATTGTTAATAGCATCAAGTGTCCAGTTGAATCTGGCCACTTGGAGGCTATCGGGGACATTGTGAAGAGACCCTGGATCCCCCAGGGTGGTGCAGCCATAGTGAGAAAGCCATACTGAGAGGGGCAATGCCTGGGTGCCTCACCTGTTCCCCACTTTCCCCAGGCTTCAGAGGGGGCAGGAAACTGTGGATGGCAGGTGAGCCTTATTCCTGCCAGTGATTCTGTCACCCCCAAAGTTCTGAGCTCCCTCTACCCTTTGTCCCACCTCCATCTGTTCCCCTAGGTTCTGAACAGGAAGGGACCATGAGCCCAACATGGGCAGGGTGGGGATCCACATCGGGGGCCACCTTCTGTGGTCCCCTGTTGGGCTACAGAGGGGCAGAGTCAGTGAAAAATTGAGGGGTGCTGGGAGGAAGCCCCCAGGACTCCAAGTTTCTGGTTCTGTCCAAGAGGGGAGATCCTCACCTCTACCTCAGCTGGACCCCAAAATCTCCCTTCCTCACGGCACAGGCCTGGCAGCCCAGAATGGATTCACAGCAGGGAGGGGTGGAGCTGGAGGGGCTGGGGGGACTGTGAGCGGGGCCGGGACCCTCACCTGTTCCCTGTCTCTCTTGCAGGCTTCGGAGAGGGCACAGAGCCCCAACAGCCAGGTGAGCTGCCCCTCTGTCTCCCTGGCTGCGTGCCCTCTAGCCCTGAGCACAGCCACCAAGCTTCCCTCCCTCCCTCCAGGGTACAGGAATGGGCTGGGAGGTGGGGGGGGGGGGG